>SMMQ01002939.1:3770-18451 GCA_008271595.1 [Pythium] brassicae (nom. inval.) | reverse complement strand
GGGACAAAGAGAGAGAGAGAGAGAGAGAGAGAGAGAGAGAGAGAGAGAGAGACCCACACACTCAATGAGCGCCTGCCCACCACACTCCACTCACGTCCGCACCGCAGCGCACCGCACCTTCCGTGTCGACGTTCATCTTGCGCGAGTGGATCTGCATGATGCGTGCGCGCGCTTCCTCTGTCGGGTGCGGCAGCTCAATCTGAACACTCACACACACACAAAAGTCCACCACCGACCCCCAACACACTGTCGCGTCAGCTGCTGCGTCCAGCGCACTCACGCATCGGGTAGCGACTGGCGCGCGTGTGGCGCACGCACCTTGCGGTCGAGACGCCCCGAGCGCAGCAGCGCCGGGTCCAGCACGTCCGGGCGGTTCGTCGCGGCGATGACCTTGATGTTCGTGTTGCTCGTGAAGCCGTCGAGCTGGTTGAGCAGCTCGAGCATCGTGCGCTGCACCTCGCGGTCGCCCGACTGCTCCCCACCAAAGCGCTTCGTGCCAATCGCGTCCAGCTGCTCTCCCGCACGGCACACAGTCAGCAAACTCTACTCAATCCCCCCCTCTCTCCTCCTTCATTCCTTTTCTAACGTTTCAAGAGATCGGCGCACCTCGTCGATGAAGATGATGGCGCCGCCGCGCTTCTGGTCCTTGCACTTTTCCTTCGCCAGCTCAAAGGCGTCGCGCACGAGCTGGCGTGTCGCACGCACGCGTGGCGACGTCAGACCGACTGGGACTTTTTCTAGACACACCACAGCCCACCAGAGAGAGAGAGAGAGAGAGAGAGAGAGAGAGAGAGAGAGAGAGCACCTTGGCGCCGTCGCCGATGAACATCTGCACGAGCTGCGGGGCCGCGAGCTTGAGGAAGATGGCGTCCGTCTGCTTGGCGCAGGCGCGCGCGAGCAGCGTCTTGCCGGTGCCCGGGGGCCCGTGCAGCAGCACGCCCTTGGGCGGCTGGATGCCGATCGCGTCAAACTTGTCGCGGTGCGTCATGGGCAGCACGACGGCCTCGATCAGCTCCTGGATCTGCTTGTCGAGCCCGCCAATGTCGCTGTACTCCTCGGTCGGCTTCTCGTCCACCTCCATGGCCTTGACGCGCGAGTCGTACTCGTTCGGGAGCTTCTCGAGGATCAGGTAGCTGTCCTTGTTCACGCCCACGAGGTCGTTCGGCACGAGCGAGGCCGAGTCGACGAGCCCCGGGATCGGCAGGAAGATCGTCTGGCGCGTCGACGTCTTGATCACCGCGCTCTTGCCCTTGCGCTGCGCGTCCACGTCGGTCGCCTCGCCGTCCTGCTCGTCCTCGTCGTCCTCGAGCTCCAGGATCTGCAGCCACATACACACTCAGTCCATGCGGTATCCGGACGGTCCCGTATACTAACTACAAACACGCCTGCCGACCTCAACGACGTTGGCCACGAGATACGGCAGCTGCTTGTTGAGCTTGATCTTCTCGTTGTTCTCCTTGATGCGCTCGCGCTGCGAGTTGCTCTCGTGGTTGATGCGCTGGATGTCGCTGCGCATGATGCGGATGTCGTTGTCCAGCAGGCGGATGCGCTGCCGGAGCTCCTCGTTCGACATGAGCAGGATCTCCGGGTCCAGCGCGTCGTCGCCGGCGCCCCAGATGTCGGCGGACTCGAGCGCGCTCATGGCTTCGTTAGAGCGAGAGAGCGAGAGAGGTGGGAGGGGAGGGAGGCGGTCACTCAGATGGGAGCTGCGCTGCTCGCGTTGAGAAATCTTTTGTGCGTACCAGAGGAAGCGAGCGGGAAAAAGATGAGGGAGTAGATCTTATCACTCGATTTCTTCACGCTAGATTACGTGAACTTGCCCGTCCAGCGTGTCACACAACTGATGCCGACAAAGTTGCCGTCGTCGTGGGTGTCATCGACGTCGCCACTGCTGCGCTGCTTCGTCGCTTGCACTGTCACCATGGGGTCGTCCGGTGCGCAGGACGTAATCGAGATCTCTTTCGAGTCCGCGTCCTGCGATATCCGCACCTCCGCATCTAACACCAACAAACGAGCACCAACTGGTCGGTCACAGTCTGTCCCTCCTGACAAATGACCAACCAACAACCAACAGCCACCGAACGCACCGGGGTTAAACGGGCGCAGGTAGCGCAGCAGCTTGGACTTGAGCAGCTGGATCGGCCCTGTCTCGACGTTGCGCGCGCCGTACTTGGCGAAGATCTTGCTCGACGCCACTTTGCCGCCGACCTTTGCCGACCGCACCTCGTAGTGCATCGAGTCGAGGCGCGACATGAACTCAGCGATCCCGTCCTGCAGCCACACATTCCGTTAGTGACCAAGCCACGATTGTCTACAGTTCAGGACTGTCGTACAGGCGCGCACCTCGATCCAAAGCCGGTGCCAGTAGATGCCGCGGTAGTTCCGGTCGAGCTGCGCCAGCTTCAGCGCGATGATCTCGGCGATGTGCGTCTGCTCGAACGGCAGGAACGGGATCACCTGGGGGAAGGAGATCCGACTTTCAGTTGGCGACCTCCTCCTTTCAAGTTCCCTCAGACAGTGGGTGGCTGTCCCAAGTATCTGCCTGTCCGCCTTGTGTGCCACCAGGACGCACCTGGTTGATCATCTTGCCAAAGTTCAGGCGCTTCCACTGCGCGTCCAGCGCCGCCTTGACGACCTTCTCGAGCGTCGCCATCGGCACGTCCCCACGCTGCTCGTACTGGATCATCACGTGCTCCATCTCGAGCACACCAATGTCCGACACGAGCACGAAGATCACCTGCGCCACACGCGATTTAATTCCCCCACTCTCTCTCTTTGTTGACTGTAGTAAGCGCCACCGCCACCCGTCAAGGACGACGCACATTGCTCGTGTCGATCTTTCTCGACACGCCGTGCTTGTAGTACGTGAACTGCGCGCGCGAGCTCAGCGCCTCCATGAGCACTAGAGACCCACACACACACACGCGTCAGTCGCTACGTCCCCCCGTCTTCTTCTACCAACCAAGCCGACCAACGCACCGTCGAGCGTGTGCGGAACCACTTTCTGCACCTCGTCGATCACGACCACCGCTTGTCCGGAGCAGTGATGCAAGTGCTCCGCGAGCCTGCGACAGACCGATTGCCACACGCGCGCGACGGGAGTGAGCGCACTGTCGGCAACCAGCGACAGCCGCCCGCCGCTACACAAAAGCCCCCCCTCCCCCCCTCTCTCTCTCTCGTAGCGCCGCACCGCGTCT
Source organism: [Pythium] brassicae (nom. inval.) (assembly GCA_008271595.1). Lineage (NCBI taxonomy): Eukaryota > Oomycota > Peronosporomycetes > Pythiales > Pythiaceae > Globisporangium > [Pythium] brassicae (nom. inval.). The sequence goes on along the minus strand of SMMQ01002939.1, from coordinate 15,254 downwards.
TGATCTGCGTGTGGTACTCGGTGATCGGGTTCGTGAAATTGTCGCTAAAGTCTTCGCCGCGGAACACGAGCAGCCCCGACGCGACGCGCTTCTCGCTGTTCGGCAGCTTCGTGCGGCGCTTGAAGAGGCTTTCGGCGAGCAGGTTGGACATCTCGGTCTTGCCCGTGCCTGTCGGGCCCGTGATCGCGAGCACGAGCGGCGACCGGTCGTTGCTCGAGCTGCGCCTGTGTGGTGAGAGCGATCCGGCCGCCCCGCCCGAGTCATCAGCACGCAACCGCCTCCCACCACTTCTCCAAGCACACGAATATGCAGCTGCACGCACGAGAACTCCCACGCCTCGATCGCCGCTACAACCGACTCGAGCGCGCGGTCCTGCGCGCGGAGGTGCGTCTGCAGGTAGCTGCGCACATTCTGCGACGGGTTCTCCACGAACGTGCACTGATCTGCTTGTCCACCGCGTCACAACCACACAAAAATTGCATCTTGTGAGTCTCGAGTTCGCCGCCCAACGGCCGCAGCGGGCCAGACACGCTCCACGCACAGCCGAATCCTGAGTAGAAGCCCAAGACCTCCAGGTACTGGTCCCACGGGATGCTCAGCGCCGTGGCGCCTGGCGCCCGCGCCGTCAGAGACGCCAGCGCTGCCAGCAGCGAGAGCGTGAGCAGTGCGAACGGTCGCCACGCGCCGCCAGAGGCGCCGCCGCCGCGCACACGCGTCGTTCCGGCCATCAAGAAGGAAGGCAACTCTTCTTTTTGCACTTTACGGTTTGCTTCAAAAAATGCTTTTTTACTTTTTACGCCACGAGAGTTGTCGAAATCGTCAAAGCCGACATGTCGAACCAACATTGTCCTCGCTGTCGATGTTCTCACAGCTTCACCTTGACCGATCGGTGTCCACTCCTACTGCTGGTGAACTGGAGCACCACGTCACCCTCAGAACTCGCTCCGGGACGGTGATGCTTTCGATTTGGGAGATTCCTCTTCCGAAGAGCTTGTCCAGCCGTTCTTTTGCGACGGAGGCAGCAAGGCAACCGCACCACGCACCATGACAACAACTGTATCGCTGGCTTGCTGGTGTCATTACAGATCGAGTTACTCGAACGAGCCCTCCCACTTGGTAGTGCACTGCACGCTCGTGAACTCATTCCCGCTGCTGTCTGGGGCCGCTTCTGCCGCACACGAGGTGATCGCCACTCGGTTTGAAGCCACGTCGAACGAGATGCGGATCTCGGCGTCTACGCACTCCGGCAGCAGATCGAAGGCGTTGTAGTGTTAGTGGGTTTATGCTAAGCAATCGATTCGGAAGCCTCTTACCACGAACCAGAGCGTGCTAGCACGCACCTGGGTTGAACGGCCGGATCGAGCGCAGCAGCTTGGACTTGAGAGACTGGATCGGGCCGGTCTCCACATTCCGAGCGCCGTACTTTGCGAAGATCTTGGTGGTTGCAGACCTCCCGTCCACGATCGCCGAGCGCATCTCGTACTGCATCGAGTCGAGTCTCGACATGTAGTTGGACAGCTGTGGCTGTGGATAGGCAGCAATCACACACCCCGAATCATCGTGAGATCCCCATGCACCCAATCCGCGGCATGTTTGCAGCACCACCAGCCGCCAAATTCAGGGACAAACGACAGCGTACATCGATCCAGAGTCGATGCCAGTAGATGCCGCGATAGTTCGCGTCCAACTGCTCAAGCTTCAGGGCGATGATCTCCGCAACGTGCTCCTGCTCGAACGGCAGGAACGGGATCACCTGCGCTCACACCATGTTGACAGACTGTCAAGGCCGCCTTCGTTTGCGAAAACCAAACCACCGCCCGCTTCTCTACCCGCCTCACCTTGTCGATCACTTTGCCAAAGTTCAAGCGCCTCCACTGCGCGTCCAGCGCGCTCTTGACAACTTTCTCGAACTTTAGCAGCGGGATGTCGCTTCGGAACTCGAACTGGATGAGCAGCTGCTCCATCTCCAGCACGCCGATGTCGGATACAAACACGAAGATCACCTGCCGCACATAAGCTCCGTTCGGAGATCGCGTGAGCACACCTGCATCGCCCCGTCTCATCCGCTCAGCGTTGTCTCGATGCACTCACGTTGCTCGTGTCGATGGCTTTGATCGAGGTGCCCTTGTAGTACGACAGCTGCGCGCGAGGGCTCATGGCTTCCAGCAGAACTGCATAAAGAGAGAGACACACACAGCGTGAGATACGATTCGATCCTCAAGCAAGCGATCCTCGCTGTAGCGAGCGCACCGTCGAGTGTGTGCGGGATCACCTTCTGCACCTCGTCAAACACCACAACCGCGTTCCCAGAGCACTCTCGCAGGTGCTCCGCCAGTCTGCACAGAAACGAAAGCGCAGCCACATACTGAGTGTTAGTCGCGCCATCGTCACTCCAAATAGCTCGGTTCGCGTGCTCAAGCGCGAGTGAATCAATCACCTGGTCTTGATCTGCCGGTGGTATTCGGTCACCGGGTTCGTAAAGTTGTCGCCGAAGTCTTCGCCGCTGAGCCGCACAGTAGAATAGAGAAGCACGAGTCGACTGTCCGTCAGCCACTCACACACCAAAGCACTTTGCACACGCACAGGCTTGGCCCACCCCGCCTATCACCTACCGGAACATCAGCAACCCGGACGACACCTGCTTGTCGCTGTTGCCGAGCTTCTTCTTACGCTGGAACAAGCTCTCGGCGAGGAGGTTCGCGGTTTCCGTCTTGCCCGTGCCCGTCGGTCCTGTGATCGCGAGCACGAGCGGCGTTCGATGCTTCTCGATCGATCGCCTGCGCGCCAAGGGAACGGCGCGCGTGAGTCGCACTGCTTCTCGCCACAACTGCACGCAGCCACGCACGGCGCCACGTTGAGAAGCACGCACGAGAACTCCCACGCCTCGATCGCAGCGACGATCGACTCGACAGCGCGGTCCTGTGCCTTGAGGTGCGTCTGCAGGTGGCTCCGCACGGACTGCGAGGGCCTTTCCACATAGCTGCACTGGTCTGATTTAAGCAAGCATGCGGTGTGTAGTCAAGTCAGCATGGCAAAGCGCGCTGCTCTTCATTCCGCGCACACACACACATGGACACGAACTCGCCACTCACAGCCGAAACCCGTGTGAAACCCGAACGACTCGACGAGGCGGCGCCACTGCGGGAACAGCGCAGCGCTTGCGGGCAACGACAGCGCCAGCAGACTCATAAACACCAGCAGCAGCACGTGCGCAGGCTGGGGCGCATGGCTTCTCTGCGCGAGTCGCATGGCGTGCGCGACTGTCGTCGTCGTCCTCGCGATGGCCAACTCGTTGGCAAATAAAACTGTTCGAAAAGCCTCAAAAACGACGATTTTTGTGTGAAAAAAGTGTCTGCGACCTCGTGACGCGGACAAGTGCAAGCTTGGAGGACCAACGACGGCAAATCGACGCGACGTGTGAACGTCTTGATCCTTCTGGTTGTGTGGTGAGTTTGGAGCGACGCAGATGACGATTTGCTACGCGTTGCTGGCGCTCGAGAAGAGAGCGGTGGTGATGGCTGCCATGTCGTCCTTGAGCTCGTTGGAGGCGAGATACGACTCCGCCAGCAGGCGGAGATCTCCTGCGTGCATGGGGTCTCGGAACGCGCTCAGTAGCTCTTGGCAATCTGGCATGTCGACACCATTAGCCTCGTCACCACACGCAGACCGGCGGACACAATGTCAACATACCAATGACATCCTACCGTTCTCGATGCGTGGATCCAAGGCTTGGTCCGCACTCTCTGACGAGCTTGCGGTCTTGTATGACAGAAGATCAGCTGGCGCAACAGAGATTACGTTCACTGAACAGGAACGACAAACAACCCACGGTAAGCTTGAAAGCAGCAGACAAACACCCCTACTAGACAGCTCGCTTCGCCCACCTCCGATCTGCCGGAGCAGCGCACTGCACTCGAGCGCGTCTCGGCGCGAAAGCATGCGGCACCTGCGCGAACGAAACAAAGGCGGGAAATGTCAACTCATGCCGGCCTGGCGGTGCAGATCGTCACCACGGGTGCGGGACGAACAACCAGCCGAACGTTGCACACAACCTTACCACCGATCCTAATTGCACAAGCGTAAGGCACACCCACCACCCCAACCATCGACTCACATGAACGAGCGTCTGCCCAAGCTGCAGCACACGCGCAGCACGCTGCTGCCGGCGACGCACGAGAGCGGCTGCGGGAACGTGCGCTTGAAGAGCGCCTTGCCGTGCCGCGGGTACGCAAAGGTCACAGTCTGCTGTTCCACGTCCACGCTCAGCTCGCCGTGGCGCCGCGACTGGCGCAGTCCGTCCGAGTCGCCGCTGTTCGCCACCATGCGTGCGGCGAACTGGTGCTTCTTCCGGCTCGGAGCACTTGCCATGCTGCCAGCGAGTGCGGAACTGAGAGACGCCAAAAGGACGCCAAAAGGGAAACTTGCAGTGGACACACACTCTTGATTGGTTGATCCCACTTGGTTGATCATTGATCACATACCGGTACATAAATTAATGACGATCAGCTCGGCAGGGGGCCGCTGCCGTGCGCTGCGTACACGCCAAGCACGCACACGCTCGCGAGCTGGGAGACTATGACGCTCGCCAGCGCGTACTGGTACGCATACAGCACGCGTCGCGACGAGAGCGCGTCGAGCTCGTTCACCCACGTGGACACGGTCGAGAGCGAGCCGAGGAAGCCGACCTCCATCGCGCCGCGGCCGAGCAGCACGAACGCCTTGAACGACGCCGAGTCTGCGTACGCGCCGCTCGCGTCCCGGTGCGCGGCCGCCACCGCGCTGCCCGTGACCTCGACCACGGACGACAGGATCGACGCAAGCACGTTCGGCGCGAACGTGTAGAGCGGGAAGTTTCTCCACCGCGGCTGCGTGTTGCGCAGCGACAGGTGATACCGCAGCACCGCGCCGAGCGGCCCGAAGCACACCGCCAGCAGCCGCGAGCTCGTGTAGTTGTCGCCGCTGATGAACGGGAGCACCCAGAGCACTGCCGAGACGGCAACGCCTGTCACAACCCACGCGAAGCCGTTGTGAAGCACGCGGTAGTAGTCCGCCTCCACCTGCGCGATCTCGCCGAGCAGCTCCACGCACGCGTCGCGCGACACGAGCAGCGATTGCTCGGTCGCGCTCACGCGCCGCGAGAGGAGCTCGCCGAACGCGTTCTTCGTGACAGAGCGCAGCCCGAGGATGTAGCGCTCGAGGTCGGACTTGAGCTGGTTGAGCTCTACCGGCGGCTTCCGGAACGGGTACATCCGAATGATGTACGTCTGGATGACGCCCTCGCCGACGTGCACGCCCACGCGGAAGCTCGTCATCGCGCTCGCGACTTGCACGGAGAGCACGAGCAGCGCGTTGACCCACTTCCCGTGCACAAACATGGTCGCCGCGCCGAGGTCCCAGCTCGCGAACGTCGTGCACGAGCCGCAGAAGCCCGTCGTGAGCCCCGTAAAGTAGACGGCGAACTGGTCGCGGAAGAGCGGCCGCCCGCGCACCGCGATGCCCATCACGAAGCACCCGAACGCGTTCGGCAGGAAGTAGGATAACCCGAGCAGCTCGAGCAGCTCGAGCTGCGGGGACGAGAGCACGGCGGCGAGCTCCGTGAGCAGCACGCGCACGGCGACACCAACGTACGCACCGATCGCCACACTCACAAGCGCCGGCGCGTGCGCGTTAAGGCGCTCTCGCCACGTCGGCGGGGGCGGCTCCGGACGGCTGATGCGCTGCACCTGAGCGTCGCCCGGGTGCGGCACACCCGTGTCGGCGTCGCTGTCGGTATGGTCAAGGAAGTCGTCATGGATCTCGTCGACGTCCTCGATGTCTTCGAGCTCGCCGTCGAGCGAGGGCGTGGGGCCGAGCGCCATCACCACGCTCTCGGCGATGCTGCGCATGCTGCGGTTGTGGTGCGAGTTACCGCCCATGGAGCCGAGTCGGCTGAGCATGGCTTTCACGCTCGCGTTGTGGCTGCGTGTGAGGGGGTATCCTGAACTTGGAGTCGTTCGCGAGTGTGTGCCGCGCCCGCTCCGTTGTCCACCGCTGTCGCTATTGTCACTGGTGGTGGACCGCTGTCCGATGCGCGCTGCCCTGCCTTCCTGGCTTGCTGGCACTGGCGCTGCGGGAGGAAGAGGCAGAGAGGTGATGGCGGTGGGGCGGCATTTTGAGGCGGCCTCACTATGGAAACCCACTCCCTTGCGCACGTGATGCCAGAGAGCGCGCGGTTTTGCGCGCGAGTAGCAGCGACATATTACATTGTGCAGGACCAATTTCGATACATTTGCTTATGAATCTTTCGTCACAAACGATTATGTATGAACAATTTATAAAGTTTTACACTATTTGTCAGATCGGCTCGAAAATGGACCTTTGGTTTGTCGCACTCAATGCGACATGTTCGCGTTTTTAACGTGCACGAAACCCCGACTGGAGAAACCAAGTGCACTGTGCACACGAACTCTGCGTTCTGCGAGCACCTCGCAAAGGATCCAGATCTTTGCTGGCAGCACTCGGATCTTTGTCATGGCGCTCTCAGCTCAATAGCGTACATCCCCATCTGCTCCAGCGTGCGGCGGCGGCTGAACACGAGCCGGCCACGTCCTGGCCAAACCTTTTTGTTCCGTGTGTGCTTTGTGTCGCGCACATCAGCGTCTTGCTCTGTTGCCTCTTGTTTCCACGCTGCGCCTCTCGTTCGAGCACCCTTCCTTTCTACATATCGCTCATCTTGTGTGCACTAGCTCGCAGGCACCGGACTCAAATACGCTGCGAGCTGCCGGTCGCGGTCGTCGCCCACGTCGTCCTCGGGCAGAGGCGGAAGCGCCGACAGCCCGCGCTTCGCCTCCAGCTGCACCTGCAGCGCGTCAAAGTGCGCGCAGTCGTCCCAGGCGCTCGTCAAGTGCGGAAACTCGGTGAATATCGAAATGAACTCCCTCGCCTGGGACACACACCAGAAAGTTCAGTATGCAGAGCCCGCGCAGCCGCATCGAAATCAGACCCTTGTGCATCCGTTTGAGATCGTCACACACATATAAACAAACACAACCACAACCACAATCACACACACAAACACACAAACACACAAACACACACACGCACACACGTGTTCACAAACCTCGTCGAAGAGCACCTCCTCGCAGTCGCGGCAGGATGTGATCGACTTCTTCGTCGGCGTGTTGCTCATCTTAACGCCCGTGAGCGCGTAGTTGGGCACGTCCTTCACGAGCAGCCACTCGACGTGGAAGAAGCCGTCGTACTTGCGCTTCTCCCAGAGCTCGAAACGCACGTCCGTACGCAAGCCCGACGTCATGCGCGCGACGCCATTAAAGTGACGCGTATCACAGACGCTGCCGCATTCGCACACAAGCGCATGTCAGTCCTGCGTCGCCATCGCCGCCTCGCCACTAGTAATCACACACATGCATACACCAGGCGGCGAAGCGCACCTGAAGAAGAGGAGCACGGGGCGCACGGCCGCCAGGTCGCTGCGGAACACCTGGTCGAGCAGCATGTTGTGCGCGTAGGTGCTGCTCCAGATGCCGTACTTGAGGCTCTTGTGCAGATTCGCCTCGCTGAACGACTTGAGCACGAAGCAGTGGCATGTGGCCGTCGTGAACACCTCGTGCAGCAGCGTCGCGCAATCGCGCTCGCGCTCCGGGTCCGCACTGGGTGAGTGCGGTGGTGATCTGTAGCGCGGTGCAGGCTTAGGGCGGCGGCGCTTCCTTCCGCGCTTAGTGAGCGGCGCCGGCGGCGGGTGGCTGCGCGCGCTGGCTGCGCTTGCCGCCGCATTGGTGCTCGCCACCATTCCACCTTCGTCCAAGCAAATTGACAAGCTTGCATCGGCTCTATTCGTAATTTTGGCTATTCCTTTGACGAATCACAGCTCACGTTGGAATTCAACTTGACGTTTGTATGCTGCCAACCAAATCTTTGCGACGAGGAGGTGCACTTGTTCAATCCACGCGGCAGCACGCAGGCGCTCGCTCGCAGCACTCGGCGCTTCCCAAGTCGACGCCACTCGACAAGAGCCCCCAAGCACCCCATTACGAGAGAGAAAGAGAAAGAGCGAGCATGAGCTTCCGCACGACCGGCGCGGTGCTGCTGAGCGCGCTGCTGGCGCTGGTGTTCGCGGTTGCGGCCGCGACAGACGGCACCCACGCGGGCGGCGGCGCCGTCGTGCTCACGGAGGAGAACTTCGAGCACCTGACGCAGGCAGCGAGCGGCGCCACGACCGGCGACTGGTTCGTCAAGTTCTACGCGCCGTGGTGCGGCCACTGCAAGCGCCTCGCGCCGGCGTGGGACGAGCTCGCGGAGGGTGCGCCAACTGGCGGTTGGTGGCTGTGCCGGCTGCCAGAGCACTAACGCTGCGTGGTGGGGGCTCCTTGTTGTGTACAGAGCTCAAGGGCACGGCGAACGTCGCAAAGGTCGACGTGACGGAGAACTCGGAGCTGGTGCGTTGCATCGCGTCGGCTTGTCTCCAACCCGTCACCGCCTTCCATAGTGGGCGACTGAAGCGCTTGGACGACTCACGGTGCTTTCTTTGGGCGCCTCTACGTGGCGTGCAGGGCAAGCGCTTTGGCATCCGCGGCTTCCCGACGCTGCTCTTCTTCCACCAGGGACAGGTGTTCAAGTACGCCGGCGCGCGCAACGTGGAGGAGCTCGCGAGCTTCGCGCGCGGCGGCTACAAGTCGGGGACCGGCGAGCCCGTGCCGGCGCCGCCGTCGCTCGTGAACTTTGTGCTCGACCACGCGAAGCTCATCCAGGAGGACTTTGTGGCGCTGCTGAGCACGAAGAAGAACGTGCTGCTCGCGACCTTCTCGGGGGGCCTTGTGTTCGGGCTTCTGCTCGGCTGCCTCTGCGGCTGCTGCACGGGCCGCGGCGGCAAGAGCGCTGCAAAGAAGTCGAAGACGTCGTAGAGCGAGTGGGACGCGGCTGGTTCTCAGTGTGAGCAGTACAAGAGAGCGCACTATTTGGCTCGAGAACGGTGTGATGCACACGACCGTTTGTCTGTCGCGAGGGCGGCTCTGATCGTACACGCAGACGAACAACCAATCGGACAGCGGGTGATGTGCTGCATCTGCTGTACGTATGCGCTGTGTGTGGAAGGGGGTTGAGAGGCGCCCGCCCCCCTTCCCTTCCCTTCCCTTCCCTCGCTTACTCGGTGAGCGCCATGAGACTGTACTTGAGCTCGAGGCTGTCGAAGAGCGACGACTCGACTCCGCGGTAGCTGCGGAGCATCTCCTCGACCTCGGGCAGCAGCGACGGGTCCTTCGCGCGCAAGAACGCCACGAGGCGCGCGCGGTGCGGGTTGAACGCAAACTGCGGCTCCCGAAAGCCGTTGGGGGCGGCAGCTGCGTCGTCATCGTCGTCGTCGTTGTCGTTGTCGCTGACAGCTCCTGTCGCATGGACACCGTTCGATCGCTCGCCTCGGACCGCCGAAGCGACTGGAGCCGCAGCCACCGAGGGCGCCTGGCCGTTCAGCAACGCAATGTGCGCTGCGGTGAGCGTGTACGGGACAGTCGACTCGTCGTCACCCATGACGTCACTGGCTGGCTCCTGTTCTGCTGGGTCCTCCACCGCACTGCTGCCGCTCGTAGCTGCTGCTCCACTCGACTCGGTTGCGGCGACCGCCTCTTGTGACAGTGCAGCGTCCTCTGGCGGCCGCGACCGGAGAAGCGCGAGTTGCTCCTGCTGTTCCGCCAGCTGGCGCTCAGCGCTGCGCGCGTCGCCCACGAGCGCCCGGATTTGCGTCAGCAGGAGCTCGTTCTGCTTCTTCAGGCGCCTGTTCACCATACGGGCCTCGCTCGCTTCCGCCATCGCGACGGCGACCTGGCCCTCGGTCTGCGCCTTCATGTTGCGGATCTCGGTCACGAGCACCTTCTTCTGGCACCGGAACTTGACGAGCAGCTGCTTGAGCTGCACGGTCTCGTGCTCTGAGTGCTTCACCTGCTCCTCGAACTGCTTCTTCGCGTCCGTCATCTCCTGTCGCCCACCGGCAGCAGACGACACGTAGCGTACAACGGTGTGAGCTTCTCTATCGGAGAGGAGCGATCATTCGACACGCCACCGACCCACTCGTTGGGGGGGGGGAGCGTACCCGAGCGATCTTCTCGAGCCGCGTGGACGTTCCTGTGAGGTGGTTCGTGAGCGAGTACCCGAGCTCCGCGCGCAGACGCAGAACCGCCGCCTCGGCCTGTCCGAGCTCGTGCTCGAGGCGACTGCGAAGCTCGCTGTCCAGGTCGCTTCGCGATACCGCTTCCTCCTCTTCGGCTCTGTCGTCGGCAAAGTCATCGGCCTAGAACATACAATGGGCGTAGGACGCGTCGTGAGCTCTCACACGGCGAAGCGCTTACACTGGCGCCTCCCGCAGATGAAGAGCGACGCACCATCGCCCAGCGGTGCTTCTCTTCCAGCAGAGCGTCGCGCTCCGACTGGATCTCTCGCCACGCCTCCCGCTCGCGCGTCATGCGCTGGCGCCGTCACAAGCGACCCAAGAGCAGCAGCTTGTCAGGACAGTGCGAGGAAGAAACGGTCTACCTGATCGAGACCGCGGACTGAGGGCGGAACGCACCTGCAGCTCGTTCCGCAGACTCTCGACCTCGAGCTCTCTCACTTTGACTTGAGCCATCGTGTTCTCCTTGTCAACGACCGCCATGTGCGTCTTGGAGCGCTCCTGGTCTCGCTCCACTGCAGCAAATTAGCAAGCAGCTGCTCAGCGACTGAAGACCTCCCTTCCCTGGCCACTCACAGACTTCCGCTCCTACACACGCGTGTGTACCTGTCAGCTTCACGACCTTGTCCTCCAAGTTCTCCTGTCGCAGCAACACACGAGTCAGCACCAGGTCATCACTCCACACTCACACATGCAGGCGTGAGCTCCGCACCAGGCGCTCGAGAAGCTGCATGTTGAGGCCGTTGAGCTCTTCCAGCAGACTCTTCCCCTGCCCCGAGTCGCCACGCTGAGACGGGAGCTCGTCGCCGTCCTTGGGCTCCTCATCGCCGCCGTCTGCGCTGTCCTCAATCGGACTCGATCCTTGCTCTGTCGGCGGTGTCCCGAACAGCCGCGACGCGAGCATCCCAGCGACATTCATCGGCGTGCTTACGATCCAGCTCTGCTGCATGAGCGCCTCGGGCAAGAAGCTCGCGTAGAGCGACGGCGCCTCCGGCTCGGTCAGCGGGTGCTGCGGACTTACGATCAGCGCGGTGGACAGTGCGGCGGTGAGAGCGTCATCGCGCTCTTTCTTCTTCGCCTTGAGCGCTTCGTCGAGAGCGTCGGCGGCAGCCGTCGCCGACTCCATGATCTCCTCGCTCACGACTTGCACCTGGTACAGGATGTTCTTCCTGGACGACAGCACACGGTGCGAGAGGAACCAACCACCCATGCCGGGAGTCGTCAGCCAGGACCGGGTTGATGGAGACACGAGCGACGAGATCAATAGCGCTGTGACCAACTTGCCCTCGCAGTCGGGAGTACGCGTTGTCCCACGTCAGCTTGGCGCG
>SMMQ01002937.1:5380-23346 GCA_008271595.1 [Pythium] brassicae (nom. inval.) | reverse complement strand
CCTACGATGTGGCGCCGGTCGCTGCAGGACGGATCGGACGCGACTCCCGAGTCGGAAGAGGACCTGAAGGAGAAGGCGGTGCCTACGATGTGGCGTCGCGCTCTGGACGAGGGGGTTAGCACTCCCACCCTGCGTCGAATGTAGACGTGGGCTTTGCTGCTTTGCGGTGGTGGCGTCATGGGAGTTGCGATCGTTGGCAGTTGGCTGTCGACGAATAATTTAATCGTTTCATGAGACCATCGATGATCCGGTGGTGTCAATGTGGATGGCAAGAAATGTTGTTCGTCATGCGCTCTAACCTGTCGTGTTGAGCGGGATAAGGGTGCAGGACGAATCGTGTTCGTGCTTGCTGTCGAGGTAAGAAAAACTGCTGCCGCTCTTCGAAGCCGCCATGTCCAGGGTAGCGCTAGTCGAAAGAGAAAGTGTCGCCTGCGCACCAATCCACCGCGGAAGACGAGCCGCTGCTCTTCTTCATCGCCCGCAGGCGCGAGGATGCTGTCTTCTTCGCCTGCTGCGACGCCTTCGTCTTGCTTGACTGCGAAGCGCTGCCTCTCGCCGCGTCGGTGCGCTTGCTCTGGACAGAGGAAGTAAACAACATCAGTAACTCCAGCTCCTGCGCCTTCGTGTCCTCCCGGTCAGCGTACCTTGCTCAAGCTCACAGGAACCGTGCTCGTGGTGCTTTTGGTATTCATGTCGCCACCGTTGTCGTCATTGTCATCGGAGAGCTCAAACGACGCGACAGATCGTCGTCTCGCTTGCTCGGCGCGGCTTCGAGCCTGCTTATCCGATGACTTGGAGGCGTCAGCGCGGACAGCGATCTCTCCGATTGAGACGACACCGACACCGGGTAACTGAAGCGCCGCTTTCGTATTGCTCCTCGCATCAGCTGGCCGCGTTGCCGCATGAGCGCTTTTGTTTGTTGACATGTCGGGTTGTTTCTGGTCGCTGTGCTGATTCGTGCCGCCCAGTGGCGGCTGGGGTACAAACGACCAGGTCTTAGCGAATGCCAACAAGCAAGCCAAGGAATTCAGCGGCTGGCGCACCTCGTTCTCTTTGTCCGTGCTGGTAGGCGACGAGATCATCCTCAGCGCGAGTTTTCGGCTTCTCGTCGACTTGGTTGTCGATTCTGATGCGTTCGACCAAGACGTCGCCAAGCTCGCTTCTACGAATCTCCACTGGCGGCTCATCGCTCCATCAATCGAACTCGATGTCGACGTCTCCGCATCTGCTCCTGAAAGACTAAAGATGGACGCGATCTCGTTTGCTGCGATGTCGTCCTGTTCTGGCGCCTCACGAGCGCGTTCACTCGCGCCGCTTCTGTCGGCCCGTTCGACGAAGAACTGGAACTGCTTCTCCTGTTTGACGCTCCTGTGTTAGCGGGGTCACATCACACGAGTGCATGCAGTGCGCACAAGGCGAGTTGTAGACACACCTTCTCATGGATGAGCTCGCGATACCTCTCCCGCTGCGCTTCGAGTTGCGAAGTGAACCGCTCTTCCACCTGCGATGGCGTTGTGTCAAACGAGCTCAATTCTACTGATCGACGTCGTGGCGTTACCTGAGCGGCCTTGTCTTCAGCCAGATCGCCCAATGGCAAGCTCGGGCTGCTGTCTTCGTCGTCCATGTCCTGGTTGGTCTGTGCGAAGCCAATGAGTATTTACGATAGCTTGAAGAATGATGAAGCTAACAGCTGAAGCACGTACGCAAAACCGCTCGACTGCCTTGATGACGCTCTTGAGCTGCTGGTTATGCCGCTTACCGATACCGAGCTCTCGTAGCTTCACGCTCGAGATCTCGCTCGCGGCCTTCAGTTTGTCCTTGTTCGCGCAGGCAATTCCCTTGCAATCGGCAAGCTGTGCTTGTATCGTCGCCAACGAGGTGCGCAATTCTTCGCGCTGCGTCTCATAGCCGCTTCCTTCTTGTTGAAGACGTCCGCAATCCTGATCTTTGCGAGCAACACTCTCCTCCAAGTGCGCAACGTCGACTTTAAGCTTGCTCAGCGCCACCTTGAGCTGGAAGAGCTGCTCTTTCTTCAAGCGTGCTTGGTCTTGGTCTTGTAGCACAGCCCCGAGTTTCGCGTGGCACTCTGCTTCCAGCCCTGCGATCGACGAGGCCATGTCTGCATTCACCTTCTCGAGTGTGTGAATCTCGCTTGTCGTTTCATTGAGCCGAAGCTGCAGACATTCCGACTGAGTCTTGTACGAGTTCGTGAACGATGCGAACACTGCCGGGAGAGAAGAGCACAAGAGTACTGATGTGACGATGAGCGGTAACGACGACCAATGTTAACCGATGAATGTGCACCTGCGTCTTCGGCTGCCGCTTTCGCCTCGAGCTCCTTCAGTTCGTTCTCGTGATAGGCGTGTTGGCGCTGCAGCCAGTGCATCTGATCCTCTTTCGCCTGCCACACGACATCAAGCCACCGAATGTCAATGTCGTTCGACATTCGGAGATTGGACTCCGAAGGGCAGCATCGTACTTTCAAATTCGCCCTCTTGATCGATAGCATGTCTTTGCCCTGCTTGAGCTGCAGCCGTGCTTCGCGAGCTTGAAACTTGGTCCCGACAAGCCTCTCCTGGATTACTCAAGTTCTTCCAGTCAGCAGCCACACACACGTATGCATTTCATAGGGCATAGGCAAGCACCACGTACACTCAGATCTTTCAACTTGGCAGCAAGATCCGCCACAGAGCTCTCCTGCGCTTCTGTACTCGCACATCCGATCTGCAAACGCTCGTGAGAAGACCGCAGCGCAACATGGATTCACACAGTGAACAGTTTACCGCTGGTTTGATCAACTGGATCCGAAGTGTCTCGTGAGCGCTGATCAAAAAAGAGGCACACACATGAGCACTCGAGCAGCGTTGGTAAACTTGACCGTGCTCCTTGCGCAGCTTACCTTTGCTGCTCGCGTTTCAGCAATTCAGCTTGGCGCTGGTCTTCATGTGCCATCGCCAGAATGTTTCGGTGACTCTGCAAGAGAGAGGAAAGGAGGAGTGAGGACGGGGTCGATGCTGGCACGACAACAACTTGCAGGATGACGGCACAACTTGCTTCGTACCTCGTTGAGGTCGATCAGGCTTTCTCGCTCGCCTTGGATCGCGTTCGTCAATCGTTCGACCTCAATAAGTTCTCGTTCGAGTTGTTGCGTTGCGGCACTCACGGCCCTTTCTGTTTCTGTTGCCGCAGCACACTCATTCTGACACAGCGGCGTGAGCTCGGCACACACTTTGTAACTGCAATCCAGCCCCGAGACACGCACCGCTTGCAGCCACGCTGACATCAGGATGTCTTCGTCCAGCATCGCGAGGTGCGACTCGACTACAGTCCTCGAGTCGATCAAGTTCGCGTTAGTGCTCAATCCCGGCACGTCGGCTGGAAAGCAGAAGATTAACTTACCTTCGTCGAGGACACTCTGCCTCAGGTTCACGCGCTCGCTTTGCTTCAGCGATTGCTCCTCCAACTGCATGCACTTCGCCTCCAACGCGGCTGCTTTTCGCGCCAGAATACAGACGAGCTTCTCGAAGATCTGCACCTTCTCGGTGACTTTGTCCAGTTCTTTTACTGGGTCCACGTTCACCCGCGCTGTGCTGTGCTCGACGCGATCGTGCGCTAACGCCACTATAGTCGAGCCCTCAAGCGCACATCCGAGCCCCTGAAGCTTCAACTGACGCAGTCGGTTTCTGCCTCTGCCACGTGCGAGCAGCAATGCGGCAAAATGCGTGTGGTCAGCATACACTGCAACTGACCCGTTATCTAACCAGTAATAAATCTCATACGTACTGCAGGTGGCCGTTCGCAGTGAGTAACTTCTCGTGGCTCTGGCGCAGTCGCTGCAGCAGCTCTGTTCGCTTGCGCAGACACGCCTCCAGCTTCACGACCTCGGAGTTCAAGATCTCCTTCTTCTTGGCCACGCTAAACGTGAGTACAAAAGCAGAGGAAATCAAGGAGAGTCACGGGTGTCAGTTGAGCGCCGTCGTCAATGCGCACGCAGAGACAGCGCGGGAACCGCACAGTGCGAGCGAGAGCGTCGGGGACTTGGCGTTGCTCCTCCCGGCGCCGCGCGTGATCGAAGCGGCCAGCTCCATTTTTGTAGGCACGCGACTGCTTCGCGCACTTCTCGGCTCTCGCGGCGTGGGCAGCAGATTGCAGACTGAAGACATCGAGAGCGCGAGCGCGCATTTTGAGAACACCGGAATGATGGTCCTTCAACTGAAGAATTTGTGATTTTTTCAGCATTGTTTTCAGTGAAAAAAGAGAAACGGCGAAAAATACAAAAATGGGCGACAAATCGATTGAGTATTTTTTGTGCCGGACCCAAGAACACGATGAGCGCCACACAGGACGAGCCGCTGCTGGACGCGCTGGAGGTCGGCGTTGTGTGCCGCGCGCTCTGCCGATTGCTGAGCTTCGCAGAGGTGCGGGATCTGTCTTCCATCTCCCGCCGCTCAGCCGCCATCTCGCACACGCGCGTCAACTTCTTCGCGCGTGCCAAGCTCAGCGTGCCGCCATTACTGAGCGACGCCAAGCTGCGCAGCTTCCTCGCGGGCATTCGCACTGACGCGCTCCCGTTTATCACGGCGCTGCGGCTACAAACGGACATGCAGATGGTGCACTCCCGCGCCTACAGTGGCGTCGAGGTCGGCGGTGGCATCGAGTTGCTCCCCGGCGCCGGCAGCAATCGCGGAGCAGACTCGAAGGGTGGCGGTGGCGGCGGCAACATGCTCGTGTTCAGCCCCCCGCCGTCGCGCGCCGCCTGGAGTCTCTTCCCGAATCTCGAGACGCTCGACCTTTCGGACTTGTTCTCGGCCGACCTCGACCCGTCGATCTGGGAGCAGCCCCGGGTCTCGAGCGTCGACCTCTCGTCCAACATCGACTGCGACCTCGCGCTGGTCGCACGCCTCCCGTCGCTCCGGCACGTCTTCGTCAACAACACGTTCCTGTGTACCGAAGACCTCGTGCACCTCGCGCCCGTGACGGCGCTCGAGACGCTCGAGATGACCATGTGCCGCTTCGTCAACAGCCTCTCGGCGCTCATCGGGCTCACGAACCTGCGCCGGCTCTGCCTGGGCAACGGCGAGATGGCACTGCGCGACTTCGCGGACTTCGACGCGTTCACCCAGCTGTGTCACTTTGAGCACGTCGGCCTGGGCGCCCGCGGGCCGCTCGTCGACCTTCCGCTGCGCGCGCCAGAGCTCACGTACTGCGATGTCTCGCAGACGCGGCTGCGCGACGCCGAGTTCCTGCGTTACTCGCCCAAGCTCGAGCACCTTAACATCAGCGGCACGGGGCTGCGCGCCGGCGTGCCGTTCGGCAGCCTCGAGAGCCTTCGGGTGCTCGTCGTGAGCTCCCCGGAGCCCGCGGACGCCGCGTTCTTAGCGCCGCTCGCGTCGCTCTTGGACCTCACGCGGGTCGTCGTGGCGACCGACCGCCAGCGGCGCGGCGGGTCGGTCTCCGAGGACGCTGTCCGCGCTGTGTTCCCAGCGAGTGTGCGCCCGCTGCTCGTCATGACGTAGGGGATCGAGCCTTTCGTATGTGTATTGCGAGCGTAATGTGTGGGGGAGGGTTTATGAATGCAGACGTGCTGGACGTGCTGCTGGCGGGCTGAGTGCGGTGAGCAGCAAGCGTCAGATCGCCTCCTCCTTGACGCGCGAGCTCGGGAACGGCAGGTTCATTGAGTGCGCCGAGAGGAACGGCGGCCGCGCGCTGCCCGCGTACGCGCGCGCGTTCGCGTCGGCAGTGGCTTTCATGCTCGCTTCGGCCGCCGCGTCCCAGTCGAGGAACTGCGCGACGACCCCCGGCACGCCCGTCTTGTCCGCGATGTCGTGCACGCCCATCAAGGCGTAAAGCTCGCGCGAGTCCACGGGGCTCCGGCCGTGGCGCAGCATGACGCGCGAGAGCCCGTCGGCGAAGACCTCGCCCGTGTCCGGGCACTTGAACTGGGCGAAGAGGAAGAACCACGTGTCGTCCCAGTAGATGTTCTGCGTGTGCACCTCGAACGCCTGGCCGGCGCGGATGTCCTTGTAGTGTCGGATGCCCTGCGAGCCGAACACAAAGTACCAGTGCTTCTTCGCGCACGCGTGCAGGATGCCCTGGAGTCTGCCTCGAGCCGCGTGGCGTGCCCGTCAGTTCCAATCTATCGCACATGCGGCGCCGACAGACACTGCACGACGTACCCGCAGCCATACCAGATCGCCAGCTCCATGTTGCGAAAGTAGGCATTCTCCGGGAGCTTGGCGCCGAGCGCGCAATCGAGCAGCCCGGCGCGCGACTTCCAGACGCCCGGGTAGTGCAACAGTGCGCCAGGCTTGGGCTTCGTGAGGTGGCGGCGCAGGATGCCGCTGCCCATGTGCCAGAGGATGCGCGGGATCATCGCGCGCGTCGAGTAGATCCGCAGGGCGGCAGCACGCAGGCAGGTCGAGTGCTCGAGTGTACAACAGCAGTCCTCGTGACGAGGCAGAATCGCGAATGAAGCGAAGCGACGCTGATGCGGCCATCTTTGCAAGATCTTCCGAACTCGTCTCGCTGAGGATTTGCGACGAGAATGCACACGAAAAACAAGAGAAGGAAAAGTTGGAATCTCGACACTGTTCGAGTTGCTGGGAACGATCGAGTCGCGCTTGTGACGACGTCGAGAAGACGAGCTCGTCGAGAACGAAGGACAGGCGAGCACCAAGCTGGTTCGACTGAATGGATGGCTGGTTGAGGATGGCTGGATGAGCTGGTCTACTGTACTAAACCAAGCTGACTGGATAAGGTGGCAGCTTTGCTGAAATCTGTCGCACTGTTCGCGCGAGACCGGTTTGGTGCCATCCTGAGTTCAGGAATCATCTCGAGGCGATAACTCTGCGGACCTCGTGCTCGACGCGGATTGCCTGCCGATCGCCAAACGAGTGCTTGGTCTGCGAGCAGCAACGATCACAGCTCGTGACGGTGATGAACAAGCAGCGCAAGCCCCATGCAATTCTTGCGGTCGCTCTCGAATTATCGCCGCATCCGACGCCATCGTGAGCAAATATACATGGCGCGCAGACTCAGCCCGCGATCCAAACACGTTTAGGACACGCGCGCATTGGCGCTCTGTTGAGTGGCAGAGTTGTTCTCGCTGGTCGCTGATATGGCAAGGCTATCTTTCATTCGCGCGCGCCCGCTTCGCCTGCACAGGGCTATGCGATGGCGCGGGCGGAGCGCCACACGCTGTCGCTATCGCTATTGCGAGAGCTGCCAACGACTCTGGCGCGCAATGGTGCAGGGGGGCGGGTGGATGCAAGGCTTTCACTCTCGATTCTTCCCTGTTCCACTCTACCTGCTCCGTCCGCTCTCCAAGCACACACCGCAGCGAGCATGGCGGGCACGGCGTTCCTGGTCACTCTCAAGACCGTGACGATGTGCACAGCATTTGCGATGCGACTCAGCCCGATCCCTGACATTCATCGCGTGTGCAAGTTCAAGACGACGGAGAACGTCTCTGCGCTGCCGCTCATCTCGCTGTGGGGGACCAACTACCTCTGGTGCGTACGTCGCTAGCTACAGTACTTGTGCGGGAGCGAGAGGCGACTCGCGTGACTGAAGGTTGTTTCGTGTCATCCAGGCTGCTCTACGGCTACCTCGACACAAACATATTCCCAGTCGCGACGACGTCCGTGTTCGGCTGTCTCGTGGCGCTAGGGTACATCGCGGTGTACTTTCGATGGTCGAGTGAGCGACGTTACGTGGCCAAACTCTTCGGTCTCGTGTTGCTCGGCCTCCTCGCTGCGACGATCTACGCGGTGCTCGGAGTGCTCGGCACGACCCACCAAACACGTGACGAAGTGCGCGACATCGTGGGCTTCATCTCAGCCGCGGTCAGTGTCGTGCTGTACGCATCGCCACTCGAGACGGTGAAACAAGTGGTGCGAACGAAGAACGCCCAGACGCTGCCGATTTCCATGTGCATCGCCGCCGCAGTCAACTGCTCGCTCTGGGTGGTTTGCGGAATTGTCAGCCACGACTTGTTCATGCTCACGCCGAACGCGATCGGCGTCGCTCTTTCGGCGGTTCAGATCGCACTCTACGCCGTGTTCAACCCGAAGCGACAGACGGATCCGGAGGAGGTCGACCACGAACTCGGTCTGTGTGGCAGCAGCGGGGACCTGATGGCGCCGGACTCGACGTGCTCCAAGGACGGCTCGCACGCTTCGCTCATCCTCTCGCCCAAGGACGACATCTCTCCGTTCCCGTTCGTCAAAGTCACTGACCGTGGTCAGGAGATCGAGCCCAGATTCTCGCGACACCTTGCGCCGCTGAATGTTCAGGTATGACCGACATCTGCCTACCGGTAGTCGATGCCCGGATAGCGAACTCTTCACCTCAACTTGATTGAGCGAATGACACAAACCACCACCTTGCAGTAGTTGGCGTTGAAAAGTGCGTGTTGCTACTCCGACCCGATATCGATGCCACCGCAACATTGAACAACTCGATGCTCGCCCCGAAAGAGGACGGTTCAGCCAAGCTTCGCCAACGGAAGCATCTGGTGAAGCCGGGGCCAGATCGCTCGAATGATCGCGCATTTCATCAAACGAATCCAACGTACAGTCGGACATGTATGCGAGGCTCATTTGCATCTTCAGAGTCCAATCGGGTCTGCAGCGCGCAGTGCCCACCCACCAACCGCGCGTGACGAGTTCTTCACATTGCGGGTCATCCGATTAACACCTATGTGACAGGACCATCGCTGATCGCGACGCCGCCGGATCTTGAAGCGCCTCACTCACCACAAGAACTCCTCCCGAACCGCGCAGCGAGAGTAAAGTCTTCTTTCCGATTCAATGCTTTTGATCTCCGAAATTTCGATTGGGGGGTATAGAATACTTGGAGTTTGTATGGGCCTTTCCCTCCCTTGTACAGGGGTGTAGATTCTCGAGAGATCTCGAGAAATCTCGAGACACAGGCAGCTCAATCACAGGTCGATGTGGACTAATAACTTCGTACAGTTTGTCGAGACCCAAGGTCGACCACAACGCTGCATGTCGGCCTGATGCTTTAAACACCCAGACAGCACGCACTCATTTCCTAATTTCGTTCGCTTCAAGTACTCTCATGCTCACTGCCGCCTCACCTCACTCACCCGCGACTCAAAGAGGCGTCCATGGTAACTTCGACGATGTTCAAAAGTTCGTCAACGCGACTTCTCTCGCTCAGCGCAGCCCGGCCATCCAAGCGAACTGCTGGGCTCAACGCGTTGGCTCTGCGCAGTTAAAATCAACACGAACGAGCAAGTGCGAGCAGCGAGCAAGAGACGACAAGGTCGGAGATGTATCTCATCTTAGTTTCAGCATACAAACAGGAAGACTCTATCGCTTCGCTTTTTCTCGCATACTCACTGCAAGTCATACATAAATAATTGTATTTAGTTTTTGGTGACGTTATACGAAAATCGATCTGAGCAAGTCAGATGCCACGAAACGCCACGCGCCACGCGCTGCGCGCTCCCACCCCGAAAGCCAAGACCAAGTCTCGCTCGTTGCTCTTTCACAAAGTTCATCAGACACCGCAGCTGCTGTCGCCCAGCAGCACTGTTGTTGCTGACTTTGGTTGGTTGGCTGTTGCATTCATTGTTCTTACCTTCCTGTCTGGAGCTGCTGGCTTCAACACGCGATGTCGGGAGACCCAACGCCGCATGACTCGCCTGTCTCGGTGATCCACGTCGCTCAAGGGGCTGACCTGAACGCTCATGACCGCGAACGCCGGCAGCGTGCTGCTGCTCACCCCCGCGTTTCGTTCTCCACCACCACACGTGCGCTTGGCATGCAGATGCTTGGAGCATAATTCCGGTGCATGTCGCGTCTCAGATTTCCCAGAATCACACAGGAATGCAATCGCGCTGGCTGTTCAGATTGAGCTTGCCTCTCCATTCGCCGTTTGGACCCGTCGAGAGAGCACCACGCGGCCACCTCCAGTTATAGTTGCAGCCAGCGTCTTCTGCGCCTCGCAGTCGCAGTCGCACCCACACCGGAGACGAACGAGAGCCACCGACGACGACCATGGCGAGCGACCTCCTCTGGACCATGCGCGGACTCGTGGTGCTCTCCACCCTCATTCTACTCCTCATCCCCGCGCCGGCGACGTACAGGGCGCTGCGCGATAAGAGCGTGAGCCACATGGCGATCTTCCCACTCGCGGCCGGCTTCGCGAGCTCCCACATGTGGTGCGAACAACCGAGCACCTCTGCGGCGCGTATTCGCGTCCTCCTCGGTCACGTGCACTGACATCGGGCGTCGCTCTCTGGCGTCTTTGGCTTTTATGCTGCGTAGGATCCTCCACGGCTACATCCGACACAACATCTTCCCCGCAGTGACGACGTTCATCGTCGGAGACACCCTCACAATCTCGTACATCCTCGTCTTCCTGTACTACACGACGGAGCGCGCACATGCGCTTAAGGTGGTCGGCACGACGATGCTCATCCTCGCGGCGGCGTCCGCGTTCGCCTTTACTGAGAAGAACGACAACGTCATCGGCCCCATGGCGGGTATCGCCGCGCTCATCCTCTACGGCTGGCCGTTCGGGAGGATGCAGCGCGTGCTAGAGCACAAGTCGTCTGAGTTCATCCCCGTGACGGTCGTGGCCCGCCTGACGTTCAACAATGTTATGTGGGTCGTCTATACGGTGCTGGACGGCAACTGGTTCACGTTCGCGCCGCACGCGATCTGCCTCCCGGTTGGGATCGTGCAGCTCGCGCTCTACTGGCATCACCGCCCGGGTCTGAGCGCGCGAAAAGATGGCACGAGCGAGACGGCGGTGCACGTCGACGACGAGCAGAAGAGCAATGTCGGCGCCAGCAGCAGCAGACGACTGTCGGTTGTGATCGTCGGCGAGACGCCGACGCCCGGTTTGGCGCCGGTCAAGGCGTTCCCGGAAAGCCCGAGCTTTCAGTTGCTTCACTCGCCGCTGGAGCCACTGCACTTACAAATTTAACCCCCACGGGAAGAAGAGAACATGTTTGTGGAGTCTGGTGTCTGGTTGATTGGAGGGTGGGGCGATATCACTCAGGCAGAAGAAGCCGAACAGCCTCGTTGCAAAGCGCACTTCGATTCCGTCGCGAGCTGTCAATCGGTTGTGTCTCTCAGTCCTCGAGACCTCGTCAAGCGCAAGGACTCCTTGAAGGAGGTCTTGGAAACCCGGTCGATCGTCGAGTTGCTTTCCGGTATGCGACGCGCACATCCATCAAGCGATCAGCGCTCGACTGGCTGAGGAGCACTCTCCGCATCCAATCACCTCCGCGAGTTGCGGAGGTGATTGGATGCGGACCGCGACAAGAGAACTCGCGAGTTGCGGAGGTGATTGGATGCGGACCGCGACAAGAGAACTCGCGAGTTCGCGAAGGTTACCGGTGCTGTATCTCCACCACAGGAATGCCCAGCGCTTCATGCGCCAGTCGACGCAATCAGGAGCGGTCCGGCTCATAGAGCAATCAGCCGCGCGCTCGGGCTCATACAGCGATCGTCCGCGTGCTTGGGCTCATAAAGCAATCGGCCGCGTGCTCGCGTGGGCGGCCTCGCGACTGAGCAACCTGCGCAGCCGTCTTCAAACCCGAGTGCGACGTCGATCGAGCTGCTGACACCATGAGCGACGTGCTCCTGCTCGTGCTGCGCTGCCTCACCGCCTGCTCGTCCACGATGATGATCCTGAGCCCCTCGCGCGCGGTCTGGCGTATCCACAAGACCCACGATACGGGCCTCACATCGATCGTCTCGCTCGCGATGACGCTCGCGAACTGCCACATGTGGTGCGTCCGTGGGTCACGCTCGCTGCTTCTGCTTGTGCCTCCGCTCTTGATGAGCTCGGGCTGCGAAATTTTCTCGGCGCATCCGCCAGAGCTATCTGTTCTGGAGTTCGTGTCGCCGCTCACTCTCTCACGCTCTCTCTCTCTCTCTCTCTCTCTCTCTCTCTCAGGTTGCTTTACGGCTCGCTCATCGGTAACGTCTTTCCGATCGTCGTGACGTTCTCCATCGGCGACGCCGTCGCGCTTTCCTACATCGGCATCTACTGGCGCTGGACCGCCGAGCGCGCGTACGTGCGCCGAGTCGTCGGCGTCGTGTTCGCGTTCCTGCTGCTCGTGACCACGTACACGGTTTTGGGGGCCACGGGAACGACGCATCAGTCGCACGACGCGGTGAAGACGATCGTCGGCTACACCGCCGTGTGCGTGACTCTCGTGCTGTACGGCTCGCCGCTGGAGCGAGTATTGCAGGTGCTCAAGCACCGCTCGGGCGTCTTCATCCCAATCGACATGGTCATTGCAGGGTCCACGAACAACGCGCTCTGGATCGCGTACACTGCGCTGGACGACAACTGGTTCATGTTCGTGGCGAATGTGATCTGCCTGATGCTCGGGGTGATCTCGCTCGCGCTCTACCTCGTCTTCCACCCGAGTCGCTGTCCGTACCCGAAGGTCGAGCAGGAGTCAAGTGCGTCCATCACGATCGTGCTCTCACCGAAGGAAGAGATTGTTCGCAGCGGCGCCGGCAAACTCCACTTCGAGCATGGGTCGACCGTGGCGAGTCCGAGCTTCCAGCTTCTACACTCGCCTCTAGCGCCTCCACGCGCATAGAGAAACCAAGCCTTGGTGGCGCGACGCACAGCTTCTACTACAACCTCTGCACTCGGTACGCAGGGGGCCCACCTTGCTACACAACAATCTCACTTGCTATTTATCTTGAAGTCGGTGGTGATACCAGTCACCGAGTTGGTCGATGCAACCCATTCACAATCGTGCGCCAGGGCGAGCAGCTTCTCGTGAAGCTGGTTCTCGCTCTCTCCCCCCTGGCTCACTCGGTAAGGACAGGCATGGAGGTAGAGCCTTAGAGCGGTGATCAGTCGTCACCAACTCGGTGCACCTGCAGGTGCTCGTGTTTTCGGGTGACTCAGCGTCCGTGTATCGAAACTTCGATCGAAGTCCGAAAGCATAATTACATCCGGTTTTCGGATGTCAACGCAATCTTTGAGGGCACCAATACAGGTGCACCACAGCGAGAGAGCGTCCGCCTGCTCGGGTAGTTCCCGACTCGCCGCTTCACCGACCGATCAGTGCGCAAAACCAGCCACCACACACATGACTTCACTTCGGTCGAACTGACGACGCCATGAGCGACGCGCTCCTGCTCGTGCTGCGCTGCCTCATCACCTGCTTGTCCACGACGATGGTCCTGAGCCCTTCGCGCGGTCTGGCGAGTCCACAAGACCCATCGATCATCTCGCTCGAGATGACGCTCGCGAACTGCCACATGTGGAACGCGCGTGTTACAGATAGCATTTGTTTGTCCTGTCGGTGTCGCTCACGTGCTTGACTTTCGCCGTTGAGCTATCCAAACTCCTTCGAGTGCGTCCAATATGTTTGTTCGCGCCTCAAGGTGCTGCTCGACGGCTCGCTTGTTGGCAACATCTTCCCTGATGTCGCGACTTTCTGCATCGGTGACGTTGTTGCGCTCTCCTGCATTAGCATCTACAAGCGCTGGACAAAAGAAGCGGGTCGCACGAGGAACATCATGGGTGTGGCCGGCGCGTTCCTGGCTGTCATGACTACATACGGTACGCAGTGCTTCGCACCGCTGGTATATCGCACCAGCCACAAGGTGCAGCGGCAAACGTCGTCGGTACACTGCAGTCTGCGTGAGCATCGCTGTACCGCTCGCCGCTGGAGCGGATGCTGCAGGTGCTCAAGCACAAGTCTGCAGTTAGGCACTTATATCCCGACCAAGTCACGGTAAACAACGCGCTGTGGGTCGCCTACACAGCTCTCGATCACTACTGGTTCATGTTCGCGCCAAACATCGTTAGCGTCTCGCTTGTGGTCTTGTCGCTCGTGCTGTACTCGATATACAACCCAAGGCGCTGTCCGTATCCACGAGCGGAAGCGGAGGTTGACGACGTGTTCGTAGTGACACCGAAGGAAGAAGTTGCGCAGGGCTGCAGCCCTGCGCTAAGCTTCAACTCGAGTCCCGCTTTCTAGACTGATCATTCACCGCTCGCACCAACACGGGCAGCGTAGGAGCCAGGAACGTATAGCGAAAGACTAGGCTTCCGTCATTGTGTGCACTCGGTCTTCGCGGCAAAGCCGTCATGTGCAAAGCGTGAAGAGAGCGCGACTCGCGGTTCTCCTGTGCATTTGCATCGCAGTGCAGTGTGCCATCCAAATGCAGAGGGTGTGCTCTGATGCTGAGGGGAGGTGCCGTGTCCAAAGAGTCGATTGAACTGAGAGCGCCACAGTAGGAGGAAGGTCCTCTTCAAGGCTGCTTGGCAGGCTTGGCTGGTGGACGCACAGCAGCCAACCAGCAGACTGTGTCTTCGAACAACTCCGCTTACTTCCGATCGATTGTAACAATCTGCAGCGTGGTCGTCAAATCCGAGAGCACCCCACATACCTCGTCACTTGGACTGTGTGGTCTTCCCTTCGGCGTGGTGGGAAGACCACATTCGCCCACGTGACACCGAGACCACTGCGGTCATCTCATCACGCGGCGCCAGCGACCTGCTCTTAGTCGACGAGTGGTCTTCTCATACTGGGCTGGGACGACCACTTTCGGCTGAGTCACCAGCGGACACACCGCTTCAACTCGTTCACCTTGACCCTGACCTCCACACCACCACCGATCCCCAGTATACTGTAGTACCAGGCTGGTCTCATGGTGACGCCATGCAGGCGACAGCGCTCTGCGCTGCGCATGCGGCCGACCGGAGGCTGCCTGTTTGAGCCGCGTTGCTTCATTCTCGAATTCGCGGTGCCTCTGCTACGACCGCTCTATCCTGTCAGCCTCTCTCACAGCACCGCACACTCCGGCCTTCAAAGAGAGCGACCATGACGAACATCATCCTCGAAATCGCCAAGATCGGGTCGTCTGCGTCGTCCATGTTCATGTGCTTGAGTCCGGCGCCGTCGATGCTCAAGATCCACCGCCGCAAAGCCTGCGGCGAGGTCGTCGTACTCCCGCTGCTCTCGCTCTGGGGGAACTGTCACCTCTGGTACGCGCGAGCTCTCCTGATGTCCACCGACGCCTCTGATATGCGTTCTGCTTCAGACTCACGGTTGCTTCTTTGACTCTTTCGTGGCCGGCAATCAGGATGCTCTATGGCTACCTCACAGAGAACATCTTCCCAGTCTTCCTGACATTCGGCACGGGCGAGCTCCTCGCGATCGCGTACCTGATCGTCTATTACCGCCACACAAGTGAGCGCGCAGAGGTGCGCCGTCTCGCAAGCTGGATCTTCGCTGGGCTGCTGCTCGTGACGCTGTACGCGCTCTCGGGCGACTTCATGCTCGGCATCACGAGCCAGTCGAAAAAGTCCACGAGTGTCGTTGTCGGCTACATCGCGGTCACGGTCTGCCTGCTGCTCTTCGCGTCCCCCCTCGCGACGCTGCGGCGCGTGATTCAGACCAAGTCTGCGGCGTCGTTCCCGATCCTCATGTGCGTCGTGGGCTTCTTCGGCAACAGCCTCTGGGTCACCTACGGCGCCATGATCGACGACATGTTCATGTGCCTCTCGAACGTTGTCTGCGTCGCCCTCGGCTTCGTTCAGATCGTCGTGTACATCATCTACAACCCGAACAAGATCGCCAACCACGAAGGCAAGGAGCTGCTTGAAGTCGTCGTGGCGTCACCAAACAGCAACACGTCCACAGAGGAGGCCGACGCGGGCTCCGGAGCAAGCGACAGCGACGATTCAACCAGCGCGGCTGCCACAGGCTTCTACGTTATGCGCTCGCCGCGATCGAGCGCGACGGCGTAGCCCTCTCGTCCAAGTGAACAATATCGGATAATACACTGTCGTACTGAGGAAGCCTGCATGTGATCAGGCAAGAGTGCACCCCGTTGAGCACCGCTCTCTGGCTGCTGCTCCCGCCAACGGTTCAGGTCTTTGCTCGTACACACTTTGTGGGTTGTTCCTCTTTGTCCTAAGCGAGGCCTGCTCCGCGCGTTCGCTGGGTTCCTAATGGTGCAGTGCGTCGTCTTCAACCCAAGCTGACAACAAACAGCTCATGCCCCAAGACACGACGGAGAATCGCAGTGTCCGCAAGCTGAGCAGTGCGCTCTCGGCCTCGTCGCTGTTGCCCACGACAGCTTTCGACCAAATGGACAGCTAGCCTAATTCCGAGGTTGATAAATAAACATCTCGCCACCTCGCGACGTTCATTGGGACGTGAGTGGCGCCCGTGTGCGTGCGCGAGGGACCGCGGAGCGTGCGCATTCCCGGATTCGTCTCGGAGCGAACAGGAGCAGACAGCTCGAGCGGATTTGCGCCTCGTTCCGATGACGGACTTCGGACTCGTGGTCGTCAAGGCGCTCGCGTCGCTCTTCTCGCTCGCGATGATCCTCAGCCCAGCGCTGCAGATCCAGCGCGTCCACGCCGAGCGGCGCACGGGCGAGATGGCGATCATGCCGCTTGCCGGACTGTTGTTGAGCTGCCACATGTGGTGCGTCTCTGTCAGAGGGCGCTCACCAGTGCCGAAGCAGGCGACTAATGAACCGACGGCACTCGTGACGCGATAGGATGGTCTACGGACTCATCACGGGCGATATATTCCCGCTCTTCGTCACCTACCTCATCGGCGTCGTGGCCAGCGTAGTGTACATTGGCGTCTACTACCGCTACACGGCCGAGAAGGCGTACGCGCGCCGCGTGGTGCTCGCGGCGGCCGCGCTCGTCGCCGTCATCTCGCTGTACACGATCCTGGGCAAAGCCGGCGCCACCGGCCAGTCGTCGCACGACGTCGACCAAGTCGTGGGCTACGTGACCGTGTGCGGGAGCGTCGCGCTGTACACGTCGCCGTTCGAGACGATTGCGCGCGTGCTCAAGACCAAGTCGGCGGCGTCGATCCCCGCGCTCATGTGCGCGTGCGGCTGCGTGAGCAACTCGCTCTGGATCCTCTACGGACTGCTCCAGCACGACGCCTTCGTGTGGGGACTCGGCGTCTTCTGCACCGCTTTCGCGCTCCTCCAGGTCGTGCTCTACTGTGTGTTCCACCCGACAACGGATGCGGCGTCGGCGCCACCAGAGCACGCGCTCGACGACGCCGAGAAGCGCGAGCTCTCGATCGCGGTCGAGAGTCCGTGCTTCGCGGCCATGAAGTCGCCTCTGGCGCCGCTGCAGTAGCGAACTGACGGCGCGATTCCATACAATAGAGTTGCTGTTGCAAGTCACAGTACTGTAGTGTTGTTGTTACACGAGTCCCTCACTCGAGTGCGTGCTGCAACTACTGTACTACTGTACTACAGTAGCTCCTCGAGACTGGGAAGCTGCTCACATCACGACGTCCGCCTCCAAGCCCTCCTTGCGCAGCGTCTCGTTGTTCCGCAGACGGACTCCGACCGCGAGGGTCGCGCTCTTGGCCACGGACTCGACGAAGCTGCTGAGGCTCGCAAGGCGCTCGTTGGCGATCGCGTCGAGGTTCCGAGACCACAGGAGCTTCCGGCTCGGGAAACGCGGGAGCGCCGCCATCTCCTGCTGGTGTCTAGCGGAGAGCACTTTGTACAGCGACCTGAAGGCGAACAACCATGAGACAACAACGACGGCGGCGGTCCGTCAGTGAGTCGTGCTGGTGGAACGATCCCCCCCCCTCTCAGGCTCATGACGACGCACCGCAGCTCGCTGTATCGCCTCTCGACCTGGATCGTTGAGCCGTCCGACAGGCGCAGATCCACTCGGTACTCGACGCCTTTGTTCCCGGACGCCAGGATCGCAAAGCCCCGGATCGCTGCGCTTCGGAGGTACACTGCTGGTACGGAAAGCAGTCGCACGGTGCAGTCAGTCGAGAGACGCGCGTGGGGAACAGCAAAGAGCCACAGCGACAGCGCGTTCGCACCTGGCGGAGGCGTCACCGGCGTGTTCGGAGCCTCGTGGAGTTCCGCCTGGCCGCTCGGCGGCTCGGCGGAGTCGCTCTCGCTGCTCTTGCTCACGTTGTTGCTCTGTTCGTGGGGGCGAGAGGC
>SMMQ01002934.1:15065-25345 GCA_008271595.1 [Pythium] brassicae (nom. inval.) | reverse complement strand
GCCTCGTCGAGCATCAGAAGCTTCATCATCATGCGCATCACATTAATGCTCGCGACAGGGAACGGATAGCGGTTCCCGCCAGCGGCGGCGTTGCGATTAATGGCTCTCGTTTCTCCGACGTTAACTACGATCTGACGACGGAAATACCGCAACGTTAACGCCTAACACAACCGATAAAAGTAACGTTAACGTTTTTTTGGCGTTAGAGCAACGCTAATGCAGGGAATATATTTTGAAATGTGGGACTCGAGGGGATTCTCGGTTCATCTGACGATACCGTAAAGGTGCGGACACTGTATTTCTTCGGACACGTCTTCGGACATGTCCGGATATACCCGGACATTGATTGTATCGGTATACAATATACTATCCGGATTCTATTGATAGTTTATCGCACTCCCGGCCAGACTGGGCCTCCGCGCGCTCGGGCGACAGAAAAGTTATGTACTGGTCCGTGCTGCGTGCTCTGTTCAGTAAGCCTCTGTCGCTGGGCCCGCCTTCGCATATATTGCTGGGCGCCGCTCGCTTCGCTTCATTTGGCAGTCCAGGTCTGCTTTGGCTATGCTCCCTCGGTTTCTTCACTACTATGCTATATGTCCATATTCGTCTTCAGAAATAGCTGTTCATAAAATGTAAATGTACATATAATATATGTACATTTGGACCTATTGTGTCCATATTTGGATACAGAAATAGCTGCACATAAATACATGGGTATAATTCGGACTATACCCTAAACCGTATATAATACAAATTTCAAATACAAATCTGATTTTCTCAGAAATACTCAGTGTCCGAATCCAGACGGGATTCCCCGGTTCATGCATTTCTCAAATTGACACACTAGATATAAAAGATTTTGGATAAAATATAAGAGTTTTTTGTTTGATGATTTTAGGTGTTCATTAACCCGATCACAATAGAAACTTTCTACACAAGCAATATAGAGTGACCGTTGCATCTTGCTTTGATTGATTGGCGAAGATTTTTCGGGTCTGTTGTAAAAATCACACTGGTATCTAACAATATGAAACTTCTCGGCTCGATCAGTGTTGTTTGACCGTTTGGGACAAACGATTCTGACATTCTTCCACTTTGAAAGCGAACAAAGTGGCTGGTCAAGCATTATAAACTCAAGGGCAAATGCTTACAAAAAGCACTCAGTGTTTAAACCTTGAAAAATTCACTATGCAAGTATATTTCATAAACAAAATACTCTACTACTTGATAGTACGGCACATTTTTGCTATGGGGTTTATCATATTAGTCCATGTGTCAATTTGAAGGAGTGCCTATAATAAATTTATCCTTGGACTTTAAATAACCATTATTTATGCATGTAATATTCATCTTGTCGACCCTCCTGATGTAAAAAACATCACCTGCGCGAAATACGAGGGATTGAGTCCCTTAAATCCAATATATATTGGGTGTCATTGTCCCTGGTGTTACATGAACAGTGTAGGTTGATGGAGTGCACACTTCGCAAATCTCGCTGACGCGCAAAGACTCGTGGGGCAAGACGGTGGAGGCTCGTGCAAGCGGTATTCGTGCAGACGCCACGGCACCTGTTGCGGGAAACGGAGCCAACCAGCGACCAGACCAGCACGCATCTCCTCCGCACATGGATCAAAGGTCTCAAGGACATCGAAGAGCGCGACGAGACGATGGCCACGGCAACGCAGGACCTGCTGTATGCGAACCAAGATCTTCTCCTCTCGCTGCGTATCGAATGATAATCGGCTCTCGAGCATGCTGCATCAGCTGGCGCTCAACAATACGGTGCCACCTACGCGATGGCATTCCAGTCGTTGATGAACTTGGCGTGCAAGCGGCTCATAGAGTAGGAATTTTGTATTGATGTTGCTACACAATGCTAACGTGCGACTCAAACAGGTAATGATGCAGCTTCACGTGTGTCTCTGCGATCTTGGCGTCGGTGTCTTCAATCTTGGCAATAGTGCCACACACCGGCGTCCACATCAGTTGTAACCGCATGATCTGCACCTCGATCGATGTCAGCGTTGCACTGGATCGTTGGTCATTGAAATCCGCGAGTTGAGAGTACATTCGTGCGACCATAAACACACCGCATGATACGCCATCTATCTGGGCTTGGCGGGTCGTCTGCACCTTGACGACTGCCAGAAACGCGATACCTGGGTTGGTTTCTTGTGCCACTGCTTGAAGAACGACAGTGACTTCGACGACTCCGCGTCCTCAAGCTCCTGCTTGAACTGCGACTGACAGAGAGACTTGTATAAGTTGCACATGACCTTCGCCACAGACTTGATGTGGACCACCACGACTCCCCAGTGTATACTCAGCAAGTGAACTGGAATCACGATGAGCGTGAAGTTGGTAAGCAGCGCATATTTCGTGTCTTCGTTTGTGTTATCGTGTGCACTACCGGTAGCTGATCTGTGGATCTTTGGTGTGGTTGGGAGAGGAGGAGAGCAGTGAGCGGAAGTGTGTGAGGTAAGGGGGAGACTGCCAGAGCTGCCGTCGTAGATGGTCTGGCAACACAAATTCACCACGACATCGTTGAGCATTTGGTCTTCAGCAACGTCTCCCAAGCTGTCTCGAAACGAGATCGTCGCCGAGCCGCTCAGCATACGTAGCTCGGTATTCAGCGTTAGTTCATGATGCTTCGTGAGGGGCTCCGCAGCCATCACCTTGTTCTTCTTGCGCAGCGCTAGGCCCGTGACAAACTCGCATGACGTCTCCATGATGAACAGTCGACGCGCTCACGCCGTGGCTTTCTGACCCAAGAGATTCAGTTCTTCTTCAGCCAAGCGACGTCCCTTGTCCATCTAGAACTAGCCTTCTTGGCTGTGTAGTAGTTTGCCAGCGTGTGAACGTAGGCTCTGTCCGTGAAGCATGTAGATGCAACGACATCAACCACAGTGTCAGAGAATGTACTCTTTCAAACGACAGAGGCACTGTAAAATAGGCACAAAAGCAACATAAGCGCGACACAAGAGCACCTGGTTCGCACCTCGAGAACCGCACCATGTCTGGCGACAAGATGAGCAGCACTTCGTCGATGGTGTGTTAGTCACCGTCTTCAACCGAGTGGACATCAGGAAGCTTTCCGTCAACGCGACAGGGTACGCGTCGACGATCTATTTGTCGACATCGATGCGAGCGGTGTGTAGTGCACACGTCCCAGTCTCCTTCACGCTGACTGGTACATTGCGAGGCACCTGCACGACAGCCTGCCTGTCAAACAATTGCTTCTTGGACTGTAACGTCCGCTTTCTCGCGGAGTTCGATGAAGCCGGAGGTGGGAGGTTGAGGACGTCGACATCTCGCGCAACGCCGGCGCGCTGCTCCAACAATGTTGTGTCTGCTGTGTCGCTTCGCTCCCCGGTCGTCTCGCTGCCCCTGGTCGTCGGCAGCTGGCGACTGCTCTCTCCCTGTTGTGCCGCTGTGTCGGCTCCGTCGATCCCAGAGACACTCGATGCCTCATCAAAGATTTTGTGCGACTGCTCACACATCTCAAGATTGGAAAGAGATATATGTGAAGCCGACTCACACCGTAGGTACTGCGGTGCGTCGACGTCGGGTTCGCTCGAACGGTCAGCGCTACTGAACTCTTCGGCGAAGTCGCCGTAGTCGATAGCGCCGACAACCATGCTGCACTCCTCTTCGTCGCTACTTGAAGCCGACAACCGCCCCCCGCTCGCAGGATCGCAAAGTTCTAGCTGAACGATCTTCTCCCACCTTGAAATCTCCGCCCAGAACGTCGTCGCGAGGCTTGACTGCCGCTCTATCAGTGACTCCAGCATTGACATTCGGTGCAGGTACTTTTCTTTCAAGGAAAGCACAATGACCAACGCTCGCTCCCCCCGCTTGAGACGGACATAATGCACCATTTGTGTTGGTTGAGCTTGCCTTACTTTTGTGTTTGTTGCTCCTCTGTCCGTTGCCTTTGCGTCGCGTTGTTGTGCTGGTGCTGGTACTGCGCTGTCGTCCTCGCCTTCAGGCATCGAAAGCATGGTTGTTCTCACGGCACGATAGATGAATGTAACAGCGCAAGCGAATAGCACCGCCATCTCAGCTGCAAGTTCCAGCGACCACCGAGGTCGGATCGATAAACGCGGAAGCTGCGCGAAGTTGTGCACGTTCTTCGCGATCACCATCAGGTGTTGGCAGGGAAGCCACGTCGTTCTTGAAAATGTGCACGTGCTTTCCCACTGGACGGCATCGTACACGCCCCGCTCACAGTGGGAGCGTACTTCCCACTGGCTCTTCTCTTGGCCGTCGACTTGCTTCGCCACAGCATCCAGCTGGCGCACGATCCCAAGATCGAACTGTTGCGCCAGCTTCTCGAGCACCAAATCGCCCAAGACGCCCGACACTCGATCACATTGTTGTTGCCACGAACGGTGCTCAGTTTTATTTTTCTCCGCTGCCACTCACGGTCGAGCATCGCTCCGCCAGGATGCGAAGCTCCTTCCTCCAAAGATACATGCTTTTGCTAATAGTTGTGCGTGCTACGGCGGAAAGAGGCAGGAAGACGTGCGTGATGTTCTTCGTGATGTCACCGCTCACCGCAAAGCTATCGACGACATCCAGCTTGTGCTTGTTGATGTATTTGGTGCGTTTGCGTCCGCCCTTCCTACCTTTGCCGCTACCGCGCACGCGTGGTCGGCCTCACTTGATCATCGCTATTGTTGAGTAGACGTATTGCTGTGGCTCCGGTGATTGCGACAACGGCTGACCAGCTATTGGTGATGAACTCATCGAACGAACATCGCTAAATTGAGGAAAAACCCAACAAACCCACTCTCCTGCCAGATTCAAGCGCCTCTGCCGTCGAGAGCCATACATTCGAACGAAGCTCTGTGTTCGTTCAAGCTGCTGCCTCACCTCATACAAAGTAGGCCAACCTCGCATGCACACACTACTCTCTGTCGCTCTTTTCTTCCTTTTACTCCTCGCTGTCAGCGTCGCTGCCGTCGGCATCAACCTCGCTGTCGTTCTAGCCGCGTCTCTTTGGCGCTCGCTTGTGGTACTACATGCTTCTTGAGATGTTCGTGGTGTTGCGTCAGAGATCGAGCCAGATTAACTGGCTGCAGGTGGCTGTGTTGATGAGTCCGTCGATGTTGTGCTGCCGGACATGCCGGCACAAGTATATGGCGCCGCTGTAGCCACATCGGTTAGTATACGTTTGACAGAAGTACGTTGTCACTCACGCCGACAGGTTCTTGCTGCGCCGCAGTATTGAACAGATCTTGCACCTGTATTGCCAGCGTTTGCGAACGGCTACGCCTGCCATCGTCTCAGTGCGGAACGAGTCGTCCTGGATGAGGTCGTGGCTCGGTGTCGCTTGGGTGAGTGGTCGAGAGCTGCCTGTTGGAGCCACGCTGAACACCGCGTCGATCGACAGATCACCCTCGAAGGCGTTCGCTCCAGTACTCACTAGCGCCGTTAACTGCTCCTTCATGAAGGGACTGCGAAGGGGAGGCGGCATCCAGAGATGATGCGGCGTGAACAGCCTTGTACACGATGAGCGCATTTTACTATACCATGCCGATCAGTCCCCAACGTTGGTGTGGTTGTACTTCTTCGTCGTCGCCGCCTGCTGCACCGAGAAGCAATGGAGGCGGAGCTGGTCGTGCCTACCAACTCCGCCTCTCCCGTCCTAGTAGTCTTTTACGGGCTGTAGCGCTGAAACTTGAGCAACAGAGGCGTCGTTACGCCGCGTGAGAGCCGCCAGATCGATCGAGCAACCACCCGCCAGGTGTACGGTGTGGTGAAGTGGCTCTCTTTTCTTCCGGTTGGATAGTACCGCACAGAGTGCTCCCTTTCGTCCTTTGAATCTGGAGGTTACTTGGACAGATGGGCTGACCGTTTACTATACCTTTGTCACGGGAACACCTGGGACACCACTCTCCTCTGGGTCGACCTTGCACTCGCACACACACACACACACATATATGCATGTAGTCAAAGTCAGGGGACTTGGCACCCGTCGGTGCTGGAGGGCCCCCTCTTCCGGCAGCCACCAGTTCGACGCCTGAGCCTTTAGGCCCGACCGGACCTCTTGATTGACGCCTGGCAACTGGTGCACGGGCGGATGCCAGGTGGCAGTACAAATGACACCGTTGTCCTCTTTAGTACGCCTTGCAAACTTTCACACACACAAGTAGCTGGGCAATCGGCCCCCTTGCCGGCCCAATTGTACACTCCACTCCTTGATATGAAACTCCACTCGGCTACTCCTTTATGGTAGTCGCACAAGCGCGTATGGTCACACTATATGAACTACCGGCTTGGCTCAGCCAAGACCCCGATAAGTAAGGGTTTGAGCCGCGCTAGAGACTCACTCGCTCTAATGCACATCCAGACAGCACTCAAACGGAACCTGACCAGGCGCGTTACGCTCACGCAGACACGCAGACTTACGGATCGAACACTTGCTTGGGGGCAGAAGCGAGAGGACTTGAGCAAGGGAAGGAGAAACAGGAACTGGTTTGTTGGGCAAGCCGCGTGGCCGACCCTTAAAAGGCACACCCTCCACTTAATAATGGGTGACCTACCAAAAATAATAGTCTCCTAACTGATCCGAATGTGATGCACACTAACCTACAAAATGCAATATGCAAATTAACGAACAGGTCAGACAGTATATCCGGGTTCCTTGGCTGG
Source organism: [Pythium] brassicae (nom. inval.) (assembly GCA_008271595.1). Classification (NCBI taxonomy): domain Eukaryota; phylum Oomycota; class Peronosporomycetes; order Pythiales; family Pythiaceae; genus Globisporangium; species [Pythium] brassicae (nom. inval.). Next base: position 18,688 of record SMMQ01002934.1, on the reverse strand, counting down.
GGCCGGATACTGCAGATTACAGCGCGCGCGAGTGAGCGCACTACTTCACAATTGGACGGCTGTTCATCCAGGACACCGCCACCATGCTTAGTGCGCCTTCGACTGCGTGGTCTGGTAGTCCCACGATCTACGTTCTGTGGGCCTTTGACTTGTTTGTACGCGATTTCCTTGTAATATCCGAGCCTGCCAATCCGAATCGTACCGATGTGGTACAAACGCCTCTGGAGAAGCAGCAACGAGAGGAGCACGCCCTAATAGAAGCGGTTTGTAATCATCAGGCGCTTGGTCTTGCCCTGGAGCACGTGGCAGATGTTCTGAAGCGCCGCGTTCGGACCCTGATTCATTTCGGGGCTGTCACTTGCTGCCTTGCCTAGGTAGATCTCAGCCCTGTACAGACTAGCAGCACGTTGGTCAGTTCAAAATCCTGCCCAGTACATGTTTGCGGACTTAACAAACAAAAGAGAAACCCACGTGGAGCAGTACCCAGTGTATGCGTCACAGGTGAGGTAGCACTTGGCGCCCCATGGATGCGGCTTCACTTGCAAGTACTGGCGCAGGGGGTTGAACTTGTTCAGTAGAGAATGATGACCTTGTCGAACAACAGCCGAGACCCGACTATCATCGCGCTCATAAACGACTTGTTATTCACATTGGCGACAGGCTTGACGCAATCGCTTGAATTTTATCCCTTTACAGAGGTCATACATGTCTATAATCTGAATGTGCGACACAACTTCTAGATTGCAGACATGTAGATTAATTTGGTGAACCCTTCATTTTAGACTTTACAACATTTCTTGATTTATTTCGGCACATATTCGTATTCTTGTCAAATATCCAAAAGCTTTCGCGCACCTATACTAATGGAGGATAAAGAACTGTATATATTTTGCTAAATCATCGCTATACCGTTACTTGAAATAATGACCCCACCGCAAAATAAACTCGATTTTGTTCACGTGTCTTGCTCTCGCGTCTGCGCGTGGCTTCGTGCGTCTCGCTCCAGATCGTTTACACATTTAGATTTAGCATCTGCACTTTATGTGCCTCAGCATTCTCTAGCTCAATAACCGTTTATAAAAAGAGACGCGCTCGACTATGAATTGAACGTTGCAACGGAGTTCATGTCGTCGCGCCAGTACGACGTGAGTACATAGAGGGCGACACTTGCTTGCCGTTTCGGTGCGCACGGCGTCTGAGTATGAACAGTCGTGATAATAATAATAACAATAATTTTCACAGCTGTAGCTACAACCGGTGCGTTTCCACGCATCGTTTTGTGGGCAATACTGTTGTGGAAGGGAGCACAATGAAAAGCAGAGTTTTTTTGAAAGGACCACAAAAACAAGTTTTATCGCAAAGCATTGGACATTGGGCGACAACATATGAAGTATATATTGCCGCCCAATGTAAATGAGAACTGGTGTAGACGCATCCAAGACGTTTTATAACATGCGACTTATGTTATAAACGTAGCCTACTGTTAATAACATTATACATATGTTCTAAGCAAGTTATTTACGTAACATATTGTTCGTAACATGATATTTCATTTATAGAGAGCGTTTCGCTTTTGTAATGAGCGCCAAACAAGTGGGACTGCGACTACACCTCTAAGTCTGTGATACTTTTTAGACTTGTTGGTCTTAGACATTCAAACACCACACATTTGACTTGATAAAGCAACCTATTGCAGGTACACGAAGAGCATCTATCATTTTGGGGGAAAATTAAGCTTAACCAGCAGATCTTTATCTTGGAGAACGGGCGGAAGCCGCATCCAAAACGACATATTGGTTGGCAACATATTAATAATCCAACACAATACTCATTTCTTCTTGGGAGAAGTGTAACACATGCATATTCACGTATTTAGATACAGTAACGTATGTGGTAATAACGTATTTTGACATGGTGGGTCATGTAATAAACTGTGAGCCAAGTGAATACGCACCCTTCGTTTTCGACTGTAACTTCACAATAGCACGAGTTTAGACACGCTTTTAAGATATGTTACTAAATCAATCAAGGGAAACGGAATTGTGTCGTTTGAAAGTTTGAATTAGCTCTCAATAAAATTGTCCCAAACCAATAAGTGGATATTAGTCTGCGACAGATTTTTACGCACGCCAGAATCATAATAATATCAAATATACAGTAAAATTCAATGAACTTTCGGCATGTGTCAAAAATGATTCCGCTCATCTTTGCTTCGTGTGGTAGAAACACTGCGCGTGCCAAAATTGATTCCGCTTGTGTCAAATCATATGGCGGAGTGCATTTTCAGCTTAAAATCTGCTCCTTCATCAACGAAGGATTGATGAACTGCTCCATGTGCCGGGAGTAACCGGCGCAATCGCTACCTAAGACCATGCGGCTGCAGCTTTCAATAGCAGCAAAGAGCTCACACTTGGACGAGGGAGCTTGTCTACTTATGAGCCTCTTCCATTTGGAAAAGAACTCTTCGATAGGATTCAAGAATGGAGAGTAGGGAGCAAGAAACAGAAGAGTGTGTCCGTGGGCCGCATTGAGGTTGCGAATACTCGCTGTCTTGCGAAAAGTCACGTTATCCATGATAACGACAGCATGCTTAATGGACACTTCTCTCAGTTTCTCCACTGATATGCCAATGCACGAGCAAAACGCCTCGCCGTTATTGGCGCCACGGTTGACAGAGTACAGAAGCAAACCAGTAGCGCTAATGGCTGCCGCCACGGAGAAGTTCTGCGACCGCAGCGCGCCAACACCGAGATTTGCTCGCTCTGACTGCGCTGCCCATCCTGCCCGCACTCATAGCGAGCACGAAAACCCAACCTCGTCGACGAAAACGAGCTAGGAGCGGGAGGAGAGGTGCCGCGTGTACTCGAGCGCGTACAACGCGCGGTCGGATTGTCTCGGAGCAGTTGCGGCGCTTCGGGACCCACGAGACGACTTTGAATGAATAGCGGGACGACTTGAGCGCACGCTGAAAGGTGGAGACGGATACTGAGATCCCGAATTTAGACTCTGCGCGCTGAGCGAGGGCCTTGAGCGTTTGGGTGCAATCGGCGCCAATCCACTCGCAGATGCGTTCACGTTGAGCGTTCGAAAGTCGCAGCGAACGCCCACGGCGAGAAGTCGATTGCTCATGCGGACTTGCTCTGAACATCTTGATCGCCTTCTCAAGTGCGCTCGGACTGATTCTCAGCGTAACGACCGTGACAGCTATTTTCTACCCTTCCTTGACAACCAACGAAATCTCACGGGACTTGATAGCTGGGCAATGCCGTTGTAGGAGCGCTTGGAGGTTGCGGTGGGAGCGGATGATACAGTGTCGGGGGTGGATGATGCGGTGGCGGCGTTGGGGTTCGCGACGGCGGTGGTGGTGCTGGCGGTGTCCATGGTGCGCGTGCTGTGAGGCGAATTGTCAAATGAGCATATGAGCTGTCCTCTATTTAGTATCGAATTTTCGAGAATGTTATGTGGTTCAAGCGGAATGTCTTTTGGTGTTTGTGGTATCTCTTTCCCATGACTCGTTCGCAATCGGAATTGATTTTGACACAAACGGAAAGCTCATTGAGTTTTGCTGTAAAATTCAAAATATAATGGCGGTTCTCGTATCAAAATATGAAGGTTTTGAGAAG
>SMMQ01002934.1:0-14010 GCA_008271595.1 [Pythium] brassicae (nom. inval.) | reverse complement strand
CGCACATGATTGCACCCAGTGGTGATTACTGTGAATCTCCACTGTTGCTGTGCCAGAATGCCTCATGACATCATCCTGTGACGTCACCATGTGCAAGTGGGTACATGCTGAACTACCGGTATTGCTATCGGTAACCGTGTCCCAACGGTACACACCAGAGATGATGTGGTCCACATCGATCTTTATGTAATGGGATTGGAGAGCCTATAACAAAAGTCGTCTGACTTCAGCTGGGGCCGGTCAAAGTTGTCTGACTCCAGCTGGGTCCGGCCAAGATCGTACGGCCCCAGCTGAATCCGGTCGAGACCAGCCTGCTCAAGCCGCCGTCTGCACGTCCACTCACGGGGTTCCAGCTCAGCGCAGCCGAACGCTTCCTGACGCAGCCCGATCAGACTCGATCAACGACGAATCAGCTCAATCTGGAGGTTCCTGTCCGGCTACACAAGGTCCGGACATTTGGGCACTGACCCAGCTGAGTCAGCATGAATCTGTCTGGATACAGGAGGTGACCAGAGAGTGGTACTTCAATGGTGACGCGCTCAACAGTTCAGCACGTACCCCTGAGCGCTCAAGGCAACAAGTGACCAGCAACACAGCCCAAGAGACCCCCCAAGAGTGAACGAACGTCAGCCGAGCGAGAGGGCGGGTTCGACTCGAACTCTGTATTTGTCTAGATATTTGCACGTAAACAAATCTCACTCTGCAATTTCCAACCTAGCGAACTAATGCAACTCCTCCCACCGTCACCAGTGCGACGTCAAAAGCCCCGCGTATCAAGAACAAGGTGCGTGGGGAGTGATGGCGTTGTGGGGCGGGCCGTGTATATGGGAATAAGAGCAGTTGTGCCGTGTGAGAGTGCAAGAGTGTGTCTGCTGGACGATCTGCTTGGCGAAAGTGTGTGCGAATGGTTGCACGAGTCTACCCATGTGCGGGTAGGCTCGAGTGATTACATGTGCATGCTATTCTGACCGATTGGGCCTTCGTTTGTCGTATTGTGCTAGAGTGGGAGCTTATCTTTCCGATCTAGACTGTGTCGGGATATTTTCGACCGTTTCTACTGCGGTCTTGGATCCTTCAAATCCGACGTAGCTATATCGGTATAGATTTGCCCGTCTAGAGCCAACTAGACATAATCTGATGCGAAACATGATTGTACGCTTACACGCATATCGAAAAGAGATCGCAGGGGCAACAAGGCACCGTATTAAGCCTTAGAAGCGTGAAGATCTGCTTATCTTTTGCTCCCCTGGTTGGCGCATGAAGCGGCCTGGAGGCTGACGTGGTGGCAATTCTATAGCGTGAATGCCCAACTTGGAAGCGGCGGTCGCTGCAGAGATTGCGACGGGGAGTGGTGGATCACCCATAGCTCTCCGCCGATGTGGTGGTAACGGACAGCAGCATGGCGGCGTTTTCCCGGACCGCCAAACGGGAACTTGAATGTATCGGTATAAATGGATCCCCATAGAGCTCTGCCTCTAGCGAACCGAAAATCGACGGATTGTGGCATGAGAGTGCCTATTGGAACACGAAGTATATGTGTGCACTCGGCTTCCACCGAATGCATTGTATGCGAGTGATTGGCTTGCTCAGAGTAAGTCTGCCCCGATGGGGAGAGAAGTCTGGCTGTAGCAGGACGGTTTGCTCTGATAGAGTGCACTGTCTTTGCTGTAGCCGGATATTTTCGCTCAGATGGAGTGAATGTGCTTTGGCATAAGGAATGCGAAGTCGTGTTAGAATGCGTTTGAAGTTTATCCACGCATGACAGCGCAATGCACCAGGGGACGCCATCGCCAATCCACGTTAAGTCGTGGCTAGGAGGGTGGTCGAATTTGAAGAAAGAAGCGGTATACCCGGTCAAAGCGCACGAAAAGTGACCAATGGGTACACAATGTGACGGACGGACAGTTGTCCGGATGACCCTTTGCGTTTGACATCCGTCCGGACGCCATACCTGTGGGTATCTGGGCGGCGGTATGACTGTGGCAGGAGCGAATTCTCCCGCTCTAGCTGGAGTGGTAAGGGTTTGCCTTGACCTAGTGTGCTGTGCGTGATTCTGGGAAGGCCACTTTGCCACACACCGACTCCGTCCATGCAGGGGTAATTCCGGTCAACCTGGCTGGAAGCTTATGAGAGCTCCCAAGTCGTCACTATGAGAAGCAGTCCATCACTACCAGGGGGGGCATCAGCGACCTCAACCCTAGCTTATTGCTGCATTCTATGCTGGCTTTCACGCCGTTACGCCACACCAGAGAACGTGGTCATAAGCTCCTCTAGTACCAAGATTTATTCTGTATCTACAGAAAAAGAAAATGACTTGATTAGGTTTACTGCCCAACTTCAAAAATAATACCCAAATTCGGTACATAGAGCCGACGAAGATCACAGCTTTTTACTTCCACGTCACATAAATTGAACTATGTGATTGGCCAACGAGAATCCTATTCAGCGCAGAAGTGGTCCGCTGAGTCACAAGGCTTGATATCCCCTTGAATGCGATCCGACAGCACTCTCACCAGCTAACACGAGCACGCCAAAGGCGCGCGAAAACGCGATCCAAAAGAGCTGGACCCACGCGCGCCAACCGTCCGAGAGCATGAGAAAAAAAATTCCCCTTTGTCTATCAGACTGACAGATAAAGGGATGTGTCGAAGCGCGCCTGAGAAGATGGCAAGAGATTGGCCAGGAGGTGAAGGGGCGAGATGGGCCAGCAACCACGCACACGTGGCACTCGCGCGCCTCGGCCGCCAAATTTTCTAGTGGAAATCGGCGCCGTCGCATGACCTCAAATCGCTATTCAAATCCCTGATCCCACCACAGATTCCGGATCCCCGTTCCAGATTCCAGATCTCCGTTCCGGATTCCAGATCTGTGTTTCAGATCTCTGATCCCAGATTTTTGGACCTCCGCGCTGGGCTTCTGGTCTGAACGATGGGTTTCCGAAGAAGGTACCAGACCAGATTCAAATTGCGCAAGACACCCAGTGGGAAGAAAACAAGTGGGGAGGGAGGTAAGAGTAGGGAAGGATTGGTCAGGGTAGCGCGTGGAGGCCCTGGCTCTTTCAGTCGTGATTTTCTTTAATGAAACTCAAGTCCAGTAAAGCCTTTGGCCTGCTTCAGCCCACGAGCAACATCAACCCAACTCCGTGCGGCCTGTGGCACCACGTTAAACCCCCCAAGCAAGGCGTAAATGAAGAAGAAGAAGCAAGAAGACCTCGGTCAAAACCGCCAAGGTCGTCGACGACTACCAGCCCCTTTGTGCCCACGATAGAAGCCCATCCTGCCGCGCGCCACCCAATAGCTCCCTCGTCCTGACCACTAGTCCGGGCGTCTTGACGTCTGGAAACTCGAATCTGCTGTCGTCCGCGCGGGTTCAAAGTATGAGCAGGGCGAGCGCCAATGTGCGCGCTATAAGATTTGGATACCAGCACCCCCTCCTCCAGAGCTCGACCACCGACTCCGAGTGCGAGAGCATCGCGGAACATCCCCGATTCGCTTCTCCACAGAGGCAAAATTGTCTCAAGTTCTCACATGCACAGACACACACTCGTCAATAGAATCACCATCAACACAAGTGCATGACCTGGAGGTATGTATTGGCTCTTCTCCGCAGCCTACTGTCTGACTCATCATCTGCGCGCGAGCGCTTCTTACAACACCTGATGCGATTGCACACTGGCAGGAAGGTGGTGCCGTTCTTCCATGTTTGTGGCAGATATCCGCGCACATGAGTGTGCACCCGTGCTGCGTCCGACGCGCGGAGTTGCAGAGAGCCACCTTGCCGACAAACTCGTTTGTGCACCGCGGGCGTAGCCAACTCGACTCCTTGGTGTTTGGCGCCGAATACGCCGAGGGCACTTTTCAGAGCCACTGCCGTCGCTTGCCTATGTAGAACTCGTCGATGTTCACGATCTGGTGCTCCGCAGTTGTAAACGCCTTCAACGCTATTTCCTGCGCCTTCATGTTGCTTTGGCAGCCACGTGGCTGGAGCGCAAGCAGCTGTTTCTGCAGTTGGCGTGTGTACTCGCCATGCATCAGCACTCTATCGTTCTTTGCCTTCTGCGCATGCCTGTGGACGATAAAGACGTTGGTGAGCGCCATGTCCATAAACCTGAGGAACAGCGTGTGGTAGTACTTCCACATTCGTATCGCCTTCTGCATCGAGTAGATTGCATCCAAAGCTGATCATTCTGGTCGACGCCACTCATACCGCTGCGGTACTCACGCACCAGTCCTGGGGACTGATCGGATCTCTGCGTGCCGTCTTTCTCCTTCCGCACCCCACTGGCCAGCGCAGCGCTGGACCCTGTCGCCATGAAGTTGGCGAGTCGAGAGTCCATCCAGGAAAAGCAACCAACTCTGGATATACAGAGCACCGACGAAGTATGTAAGTCCTCCACGCGACGTTCTTCGGGCGAGTCTTCTGGTTGGACGCGATTCGCTTGAACCAGCCAAGTCCGTTGGTGCGCACTGTCCTGACATGGTACAACCCCATCGCCAGCAACATGTACGAGAGCCGCAAGGAGGAGTAGTGGTTGTCGATCATGGTGAGACTTTTCGCTGGCTGTCCACGAAGAGCTGCTATGATGTTCCGCAGACTGCCGTCGGCCCGACCGTCGTCTCAGCTTGCTTCGACTTGCCGCAGTAGACCTCCACTCTGTAGATACAGAGTACACATCAGCACAAGTTAGCAGTGCAGTGCCACCACAACACGCGATCGAATCGCTTGTACCTCGCGCAGTAAGTCGTCTCCGCACAACACGTTAGGTAGAATTTCGTTCATCACGTAGTGGGTTTATCCATTATGTAAACGTTCATCGGATTGTTCTTGCTCCTGCTCGCCGCCATCCATTCGTCAAATATGATACGCATCTCGAGTTGAAAGCCGTGTCGGAGCATGATGTGAATTGCGGACAGTACCGGTCGCGCCTTCCGCGCTCGGACAATGTGTGCTCGTGGGTTGGTGTTGTCACTGAAGTGGATGTAGCGTGTGATGGTCTCAAACTGCTTTCGTCGCATAAACTGCACGAACGACCCTTCAGCCCTTCTTGAGTCCTTCTTTCATCGGAGACAGTGAACAAGCGGCAAACAGCCCCACGATCTCGACTGGCGAGATGCGCTTCTTCATGTTCAGCTCCTTCTCGAGCTCCCCAACAGACCGCAGATCCACGCTCGGGTCTCTCGCGTACTGATGCACCAATGCCTTGTGCCGCACGGTTGCTTGCTTCCGGAACGTTTGCCTCATGTAGGCATTCGTTTCAGCAGCAATTCGAACATAGAGCTTCTTCAGAAGATAGAAGAAGAACATACTTAGCGGCGGTTCTACAAACGCCAACGCGGACTTCATGGGACCACTTTGGCAGTCGTATAGGTCGCTTGCACCTTGCAGTTAAGGCTGATGCGCGTGGTCCTCGTCAAGTACGTCCCACCCGCCCTCTGCGATGCTTCGCAGCTCGTCCTCGCCCCTATCAAACACGATCTCTGTCCCGTCTTCCTCGTCGCCAGTGCCTGAGTCGATTCCGTTGTCGTCGCCCGTGCCCTTATCGACGGCGTTGCCGGTCCGCTCCTCCAAGGCGTTGTCGATAATGTCGCTTACTACGTCGAAGAGTTTGGCGTCGTCCGCGGGTGGGTGAGGGAAGAAGTCGTTGTCCTTGATTGCGTCTATGAAGGTGTCGCGCTCCTACGGTTCGAGAGCGTCGGAAATCATCTCGACTTCCTCGCTCTCCTTTGTCTCCTCTAACTCCTTTTCATTCGCCTGAAGATCGTACTCTGGACCCTCTGGCATAAGCTTCCAATTCAAAACCTCCGGAATATGCGAGTTGTGCGGGCTGACAGCGGCTGCACCCACAAGCGAAGACAACCGGTGTGCTTGCGGAGGACTGTGAGTGACATCTGTCTGGGGAGATGACGGTATCATGGCGGTCGCGATGTACGAAAGCGGTGATGATCTCCTCGTTATGTGCTGTGGTACTGGTGGCGGGGGTGTGGCGGCGTTTGGTCCCACAACAGCGGACGGGGAGGGGGCGGTTGTGGGCATCAACACGCTCATTTGTGGGGCCCAAGAGCCGCCAGAGCCGAAATGGAATCAGCAGAAGCCTCTGAGGTTGGAGATATAGACGGAACTGGTTGCGTCGGCGCCATACTCAGAGCGCGCTGTGTCGGCATGTCCCTCACAACGGGCTGCGTCGGTGTGGCGCTTACAGCGGGATGCGTCGACTTGGCGCTTACAGCAGGAGCGTCGATCTTCCCTTTGCGCAGGCCTGCGTTCTTGATACTGGACGTAGGAGTCTTCCGCGACTCGCGCGCACAAGAAGAATCTAGGACCACGGGAACAATCGCACAACCGGTCAGGTTCACGATGTTGCCGCAGAGGGTCAGCCGGTCAACAGCACGTACCAACAATGTAGTCGACTCCTTCCGTCCCCGCATCCGTCGCGCCTGGCTTGCAGTACGTGAAATCCACACTGAAACCGATTAGGTGGTCAGACCGCCACCCTTGTTGGAGTAGCTCGCGCCACAGCTGAAGGATGGTGCGGTCGACGAGAACGTACGCGCGGATCATGGTTTCTCTCTATTTCTCTCTCTCAGGAAATTGCAAAAAACCCAGAAAAACTTATGTGCGCCAACGAATGGTCAGAAAGATGAAGGTTTTCTTTTGAATGCAAGTGCTTGGGTCAGAATCTCTCGAGGCTTTTATACTCTTTTCGATAACGCTTTCGCAGCGATTTCTCTCGGCAAATTGCCCGTCCACATCTCATACAAGTTTTCATATGCGAGAAAATGACCATGTTTGGGAGAATCTGACTTAAAATAACCCCCAATTATCCTCGTACTGGATTATACAGAAAATTGTAGTAGAGGAGTTAGTCGCGGAAATTCCCCTTGTTCGAGAATGTACCCTCGTGTTTGTACTGGCGACTGGGTGTATCCATTATAGTCGCTGACTTCATCCAGACAAGGAGAACGCCACACACCGTGGCTGCGATGCTAGTGAAAGTTCCCGTGTGGGCGACCTCGAATGCTGTCCAGCGCTACAAGGCGGAGGGGAGGGGGGTTGGCGTCAGCGGTCTCGGACCCTGACTTGCTGATCTCGACTGCGCTCTAAGCGAGCCGATGTGCCGGCTCCAGTTCCTTGGTCAAGAGTCGAATGTGCTGAAGTGGCACGCTTTCTTCCAGTTGGCCAGTACCGCACACAGTACTCCCTTTTGTTCTTTGAATTCTTTTGGGGGGGATACTTGAATAGCTGGGCTGACCGCTCGCTCGCCCTTCGTTTTCCCGGACACACCTGGGACACCACTCTTCTCTGGGTCGACCTTAAACTCGCACGCACACGTATATATGTACGCAGCACCTCAAGTCTGGGGATTAAATGCTCGTCGATGCTGGAGGGCCCCGGCCTTCAACAGGCACTCGGTCGAACACTGAGCCTTTAGACTCGGCCGGGCATCCTGACCGCCGCCTGGCAACTGGTGCACAGGCGGGTCTCGGGCGGGAATACGAAGGACATCGCTGTCCACTTCGGAACGCTTTACAAAGGTTCCAAGCTGCACGCTCATCTGGGCAACTGACTTCCTTGTCGGCTCAACTGCACACCCCGCTCCTCGACATGATACCCCACTTGGGTACTCCCTCTCAGCAGTCGTACAAACACGTGTTGGCATAAGATATGAACTACCGGCTCAACCTAGCCAAGACTCTGATTTAGTAGAGCAAATACCTGTTCACACTTCACTAGCACCCACACACCCGGGCAGAACTCACTAGATAAATGGCTTGACAGACTACGCGGAATTAGACGCGCAGTCCCACTTTGTCGGTGTGTTGTCTGCTTGAGTGGCTGGATTCGAGGCGACTTGAGCGGATGAGGGGGAGATTTTGGGACTGAATTGCTGGGCCAGCCTCGCTGTCGACCCTTAATAGGGGAGGCCTACCAAAACAAATAATCTTATAATCTGACACTAATGTGGTGCACACTAACCTACAAAATGCAATATCCAAAATGGCGAATCGGGCGCTGTCTAGATATCCGGTTCTCGCCCGGATGTCAGCCGAGCCGGGTTTTCGTATGGGGCAGTATTCATGCGAGGGAGGAGGTGCACTAATTCATACGAAGCACATCCCGCGCGCAAAAGCTGAGCTGATGGATTCAACATGCAGTAGAAGAGTATTTTATTAATCTGTATGTATTTATGGGCTAGTGATCAGGTTATAGATCTTATCAACGCCATCGCCGACTGAGTGGCCTTGAGGGTGATCTGTGATCCCAGAGGGGCTTGAAAAGCGGAGATGCAGGCGCAAATAATTGGGTTGTTAAAGGCAGGTATCCTCGTACCGGCTTCCACGACGTCACTTCAAACTGGGAGAATGTGGTCATTAGTCGCGGAGTCCCCATTGTTTTTTACTTCCTGACACAGTTTTACAAAATGTGGAAGAAAGTGTCCCCGGAGGCGAGATTGAGTGAGTTTTGAGAGCGAATTTATACTCCCAAACGCCACCATTCCAGTAGCCTTAATTGATTTTTAATACTTTGAATAGCACTCCAAACTCGTATAATTTTGAAAGTTAAAGTCCAAAATGAAGTTAACTTATTGACTTGGCGCGCAGTGTAAATGTAACAAATTAACATTAATGTGTTCATTACCAGCTTTTGATTCATTCACTTACGGCAGTTTTGCGAATGTACATTTCCCTTGTAGGTTGTAGAGAATATTGCTGGGAAACGGAGCGGCTCGAGTCAGAGTGTCTACTTGGTTGAAAATCTAATTTTATACATGAATCGACATATATTTGATACATACTTTATTACTGTTATGTAGACATGTTGATACAGGGTGGTTTGGACCCGGCGGTATAGCGTGGTGATAATGACGACGACGAAGTTTGTGTCCAAGCTCGCCGACGACATGCTTGAGCGCTGATTGAGAGGCATGATATGCTTCTGAATGTACTTGATTTCACAATGTTTTTTGGCGCAATTCATTTGTCGACCAGGTTATTTGAAAATTTGATGTGAAGTGGTGCTAAGATATATCTTTTTACACACGATATTGCTCATCCTGTGACGGATTGTTATGGAACTAGCATACCAAAACATCATCGCTCAAATCGTAAAATTGACGGCATAGCGGTGGTGGGCTAATTTCTTATCGCAGATAGTACTGCTGTTAAACTAACTTATTTTAGGCAAGTAGACGCAGTGCCAATTTTGCCCCTCGCGGCACATCGCGGTTCGGAGTATGAATTGGACAACGAAATGGTACGCACAGCAGCATCTGACATCTGAGCAACGCCTGATATAATTCTGATCCAACATATGATCGGACACCTTCTCAGATATCTTCAGAAAGCATGACGTCGACGTCCGACTCACATGAACATCTAGATATAAAAAACAGACTTTGACAAATAGTCCGATGTCGACATAGTAAAATATTTCATAGCAGTTGCTTGAACTGATAAATGACCAGCCCTACCTTGAATCACTTCACATGACCACACTCGTCTTGCTTGACTGCATGAACCCACTTTATGATGGTTATGACGCCCTTCTTGACGCTTGATCGATTCACAAGCGCCAATGTCTTGTGTGAAAAGCAGATGACGGATCCTGGAACTTCAAAAGTAGAGAATCCTGGATTGTAATTCTCCCGATATATATAACGAATTTGCAAGCTCCAAACCAAAACCGAGAATCTGAGTCGGACCTTGGTGAATTAAAACATCAAGTAACATTTGCGCATCGATGGGATTGATCGATAAAATTCCTTGCATGGGGTATTACGTTAACAACTCCAGTCATTTTAACTTGTGAGGCTTAGCCAAACGAATTAAACGACTTGCTGCTGAAGTGTATTGGGTGGTGGGCTGAAGGGTCATCTGAATTCTTTTTCCAAAGAATCCAGTGAGAAGACGCCTAAGTACGTTTGCGTTAAATCTGAGTTCATCAAAAAAGTTTGGAAACGGTAGAGTAAAAGATTGTTGACGTCCAGTCAAATTTGAATTGCTTTGGAAATGTCCGATTCAGAACATTTATCCAACACTAGTTCTGAAATCATCAGAAAGTATGATGATGTGTAGACGTCCGACGAACCCCAATTGTGAAATCACCTCAGTCCTAAGACTCAGGTACCTGAGTATAGTTCAGTCTGTCTGATAACTAATCGCTCTTCGAGTGAATTAAACATTTTACCAATGCAATCGCATTGACATTTTGGTAGTTATGTTATATTAACTATTAATGAACTTCGAGTTATTTACGTTGCATGCAGTTATTTAACTAAACATCTCCCTTATAGGAAGTGTTTTGCTCTCATACCGAGAGTCAAAATAGAGTTGGTAATTTACATTTGTAAAGAGAGTTATTTATCATCTTTGTACTTTACACCGTCTTAACTCACCGTACCATGTTATTAATCATGAATCTCTGTATGACGGGTCCCATTTTAGTAGATTTTTATGCTATCGTCGAGAACCTCGCCGATCTTTGCTTTCATCGAAGCAAAAATGGTGCAATCGGCATACCATATAAAATCGAGACATCACACACGAGTTTGTCTCGATCAAACCTTTTGCCAGTCCAGGCGGACATCTTCACAGCTTTTGTCATTTTTTCCGATAGTGATCTAAACGGTTTGCTGTTTTTTTATTATAGCCATGCTGTCAACATTGTCATTGTCTTGAACAAAGAATAAATACATATTTATTGCCTGAAATCGTTTATCGGAGCAGCAGTGATAAAAAAGAAAATGCCGTGTCGATGGAGCGGAATATCTCTAAGACCACGTCGATCCAGAAAACGAAACTTTGGTGAGGTTTATTAAACACACCTATAAACATGCCCTGCTAGTATGCGCTCAACCAACAAAGGAGCAGTGAAGTTAGCATTTTCTACCGCATACTAGAGGGTTCACAACTTATTGACATTGGTGATTAAACAGTGTTTAAGGAGGCAATTTTCGCACATTAATACATAATTAATATATCGTCATGTCGTGATGTGCTTCATTTGATCCCGTCGCGCTCGTGGCCCATTTCACTTTCACGCTCTCGCAAGCGTGGCCCTGCGGCTCTCCAGATTTTCCTGTCGCGCACACGGACATGCTGTTCGCCACCACTGTCCCCTTCCGTTGCTCCGCCCCGTCGTGCTGCTAGCTGGTACAAGCCCGTCCGTCTGCTCCACACTATCTTGCAGCTTGTGCGCGCAGCCCAGTTCGTCTACGCGCTCCCATCTTGCTCTTCGCGCTACCGTTCATTCGCTTGATCGCGCGCGTTTGACTCCCTGGCGCTGCCGCTCATCCAGTCTTGTGTGGGTTGTGTTACTAGTGCTCCCCGTCCGGCTCACAATCGCGTTTGCACACTTACGGCTCCGTAGCACTTGTGAATTTCCTGTTGTGCTCGTGGTGGCGCTGATCGTCTGCAAAGGCTCGTTTGCCACCTCCGCCTGTCGTGCTGGTCGCTCTCATCGCCGCGTTCGTCTTAGTGCTCGGGTGATCTATTTGCGTTCTGTACCCTTTCGTCTGCGAGATCTGGGTGTAGATCACGTGCTGGCTATCGCGTTCGTCTGCCCACCACACAGTCCTGCTCGCGCTGCCCGGTTGGATTACTCGCGCGTGCGCACTAGAGCACGCGGCAGTACTGAACCTCGGTGACGCAAGATGGGCTGCCCGAATCATCTAACCTTGGCGCGTTTCGCGATCGTCAACTATCAAACAACGGTGAGGCGACACTCTGATGTCAAAGATGCGTACTGCAACATCGATCTGCTCAATACTCAGTCATCATACACCATGACAATGCATCTGCTCGCTTGTGCTAATGCGCCAGCAGATGCAAAGGAGCCGATCAAGCGCCAAGATACAGCGCGAAAGAGGCCAACCCCAGAGCCACGAGCGACACTACAGCGACAAATACGGTCAACTCAGGGACGATTACTCGTCCACACTTCGTCTCAGATTCGAGTGCCAACCCCAAATCCAAAGACATCGGCCTTGATGAGCATAAATATCGCCTGAGCAATCTAATCCATGGAGGTCCTACCCCGATACCTCGAGAATCCTCACTTCCATAAGCTCTTCCCGTACTAACTACCGTCGCAACGTCAGCTTCCTGGTCGGCTTCTCGACATCACGTACTCTCGCGCACCTCAGAAGTCGATGAACTCGCTCAGAGGGTCAGCACATCTAGCCCTGGTGTCAAACGGGCGGACGAGTACAAACAGTGTAAGCATCGCCAACTTCATCCTGACGAACCCAGTGTGGAGACTGGTTTCAGGAAAGGCGTCTCGGCAGGTGGCCCGATTCACACGTCTGCATATCCGCAGATCTAATCTCTGGCGTGGTCAGAGAAGTCCAAGCCCTCACGGAGGTGAGTGTGGCAACTGTTACAGCCGTTGTCACTGACAATGCCGCAAACGTGGTGGCAGCATGGCGAACCATCAAGTTCGAGTTCCCGGAAATGCTCTGCATCGCATACTCGGTGCACGGGATGAATCTTATGATGAAGGACATCTGCAACCTTCGTCCCCTCTCCAACGTGCATTAGCGCGTTATCACGCTGATCATGGTCGTCAAAACCAGGTTCAGCTGGTCCGACCGCTTTCGGTTCTTGCGCACGCAGATGAAGAGTATCAGATCGCGACGATCGCTGACAGCACCAGTATCGACACGCTGGTACAGCCAAGAACGACATCTCCGCGCTGTTGTCGGGGTCTAGGATGTGCTAACCGCACTCCTCTCGGACGAAGCACTTCTTGAACGATACCAGCGCTCGTGATGGGCAATGGAGGAGGCGTTGTCTATCGTAAATGACGACGACTTCTGGAAGATCAGCAAAAAATTTCTGGGACCTGCTTCAGCCTGTTGACAAAGAAGTCGCTGCATTCCAGCAGAACAACCGCTTGGAGTCTGTTTTGTATCAACACTTCAAGCGGTTATTACGACATCCGGCGAACGCCGTCTGACACACAACAAGGATGCCGAGCTGTTCACCAAATATTTTAGTGCAGCGTTCTAAGTGACCGAGTTCCGACGGTCGCTCTTGTTTGACGATGTTATCACCGTCGCCTTTGTCATTTACCAGAGGAAATCGATTGTTGACCTCCTCGACACCAATGGTATCGACGCCATCGATACTGCAGTACGAATGGGGCCACCTCGATGGACCTTCTTGATCTGGAATCGGCTCGCGAGTTCCACCAGCAGCTTGTCGCCTTCAATGTGTGGAAAATTCAGAGAACTGAAGACGAACTCGAGAAGCGCATCAAGTACAGTCCGCTCGACTGGTGGACGCTGACGACCAAATATGAGAGAGCGAAGGAGTTCGCTCTTTACGTTCTCTCAGTGCCGACACCATCTGCTTCAAGTGAACGATATTGGAGCATCTACAAGTTCATCCACTCGAAGGAACTGAACAGCCTGACCGTCGATCGGGTGGAACCTGCGCCGCTCCCTGCCGTCGTACGCTCGCCGCTTGCTGCTCGTGCGCTTGCTCGTGAGCAGATCCATGTCGCGCGCTTCTACCCGTAGTGCTCGATGTTCTTGGCGGTCAGCCGGTGGTCGACGTAGGAATGCGGAATGGTATGTTCGCCATACCAGCTGTTGTGGGGGCGCCACTGCCGCCGTACTTAGCGATCGCGAGCTGTTCCTTGCGGCGTTGGGTCATTTGGTTGTCCCGCCATCCTTCATGGAGACAAGTTCCATTTACTTATTCAACTCGAAGTGTCAGTGAAATATATATTGAATGGCGTATGCCACACCCTCTTTAACCGCCGTTAAACTCTTTAAATACATGGCTCTAGTCCGAGTCTTTGCCCAGGAGAGCACCCGTTCCACCTATTCTTTTCTCTCAATCTCCCTCTCTCAAGCTAAAGCACACACACACATACATATTCAAACACAACACACACAGCCACACTGCTCCTCACTTCCACTTTCTTACGCTTTCACACCCTGGTCCCCGGACCTCTACAAATCCCTATATCCCTCTCACAAACTTGTTCAGCCCCCCCCCCCCCCCC
>SMMQ01002932.1:14485-38376 GCA_008271595.1 [Pythium] brassicae (nom. inval.) | reverse complement strand
CAGCTCGTCGCCCCAGCCGAAGCGAATGAAGTCCGAAAACCCCAGCGTCGCGCGCACAAAGTACATGTCGAAGAGAAACTGCAGGATGCAGCACTCGCCAAAGTTCAGCACGCTCTGCTTCTTCTGGCTCGCCTTTGCGTGCAGCAGCAGCGCCACGCCCTCTTCGTACGCATCCACGCTCGTGATCGTCAGCTGCTCCACGAGCACGTCGCGGATGGTGCCGTGCATGAGCGCCACCTGCTTCTCGTCCGCCGCCTCCGAGTTGCGCACGAGGCGGTTCGCTTCGTCCAGCATGTAGCAGCACTGGAAGAGGAAGCTCGACACGGGCGTCGTCTCGCACCAGGGCAGCCACACCTTTTCGTCGCCGAACGTCTCGGTCTCGGACGCCGAGTCGTCCATGTCGCTCTCCAGACTCTCGTGTGCGATCAGCTGCTGCGCCCAGCCTTCGTGCGTCGCGATCCACTCCTGTGCGAACAGCGCAGCGTGATAGAGAAAGCGTGAGTTTGCTATACACACGGCCGAGGCTCAGACGACTCGCTGGTGCCCACACACCACAGCAGAGAGAGAGAGAGAGAGCGAGAGCAGAACGACCACCGACCTCGTTGCTCAGCTCGTACTGCTCCATGCGAATGCGCTCGCGCAGAGGCTCAATCTTGCGGCTCAGGTGGGACTTCGCCCACACTTCGCAGTACTCGCGCGACAGCTCGCGCACGACGTCCACAAACGCCTGCGGGTACTCTCCGCGCTGCTTGATCGCGAGCACGAGGGAGAACGAGTGCAGACCGAGCTGGTCCAGCGCGCCCAGCTCTTCGTCGATGAAGCATGGCGTCGCTGCGGCAGCTCTCTCGGGGTCTGCCGCCTTGTCACGCGAACGGAAGAGAGCGGAGCCCGCCAGTGGCATTGCAAACACACGAGAGGTCACCTCAGTGAGTCTAAACTTCACTGTCAGCGACACACACACAAGAGAACCATTCCGGTCTGAAACAACCACACAAACCTGCAGCGCCGCCTCCAGCGCGGCCCTCGTCAGGCTGCCGTCGACCGCGTGGTCCTCGAACACCGTTCGCGCGAGAGAGAAGCCGCTCGTGTCCGTCAGCGACGCGGAGGCCGCGTTCGGAAACAGCTCCGCGCTGCGATCCACGAAGCCCGCGAGCACCGCGCTGAGGATGTTCGAGAGGCACAGGTACTTGCTCTCGTCGGTGCCGCCTCGCTCGGCGGTCGCGGTCGCACCGATCGTCGGCGGCGAGGATCCGAGAAGTGGGAACTCGGATTCGAAGAACAACACGAGCTTGAGCACCGTCCGGAGGAACTCCTCCACCAGCACTGCCTGCAGATCGCTCGCGTCGAGATCCGACGCCTTCTTGTGGATCAGCTCAAAGTAGTCGTAGAACTGGATGCGGCCGAGCCGCGCGGTCAGCCGCGCGTTGCTCTCGCGAGCCGCGTCGTCCACGACCTGTCGGATCTGCTTCTTGATCGCCTCCAGGGCTTCGACGAACGAGTGCTGCACCAAGTCGCGCGTGCGCTGGCGGAACGCCTCAGCGAACAGAAGCGCGAACGGGGAGTCGGCGTGCGGGGGCCACTCGGTCGACGCCATGGCGCGCGAGAGGAGCGGCCACAGCCGCGCGCCGCCTGAACCCCCTCCGTCCGCTCGGTTCGCGCGGCTGAGCTTCGCCTGCACCTTCGCCAGCAAGCCGATCGACTGGATCTGGCTGATCGTTGTGGACACGCGAGCGTTGATCTGTGTGTGCGAGAGAGAGAGAGGACACTGGTGAGTCGGCACTATGAGCGCTGTCTCCCGTCGGACTCTTCCCACGTGCCGCGTACCGCCTTGTGCTGGTCAGTGACCCACGCGGCCAACTTTCTGTGCAGCAAGCCGCTCAAGACGAACTGCTCCAGCTGGGCCCGAAGCGCGGGCTTCAGCGCAATCGCAGCCGCGAAGGCGGCGAACGCGGTCTCGGCGCTGAACATCTCGCCGGCCTGCCGCACTGTGAGGTTCATCGTCCGCACCACGATCGACAGAAACCGCGTCTGCTCCGCGAGCGACTTGGGCTCGCTGGCCGCCGCTGCCTCGTCGGCGCCAGCGCGCGACTCAGCCATCCACTTGGCGCGCGAGTCGAGGAACGCGCTGAAGAGCTGCTCGGCGCCCATGGGCGGCTCCGCCAGCACGAGCAGCGCGCAGAGGTTCTGGGCGTAGAACGCGCTGTCGCGGCCTCGGCACGTCAGGAAGGTGCGTGCGCGCGCGATCACCCGCTGCAGTGGCGCGTCATGAGTTATTCCCCAGATACACATGTCGACACACCCGCAACCGCTCTTCTATGACACCGACGCACCGGTCGAAAGCTCTGGATGCACGACCAGAGCGCCGGGAGGAACGGGAACGCGTCGACGCGGTCCTGGAACACCGGGTCCGCGTACTCCGCCTCTGCCGCCAGCAGCACCTGTAGTGCAGCAAAGCAGTCGCCGCGATCGAGGCGCTGCCACATCTCCTCTGGCGCCGCCACGAGCCGTTGCACGCGAGCGGCTGCGTCAGCGGCGCCCGGCAGCTCGTGGGCGTTGCCAGCGCCAGCCGCGCCCAGTGCTGCCTTGTCGTCGCAATGTTCAGCGGCCGCTAGCGTCGCCGCCAGCTCCGCCTCTGCGCGCACCCATGCGCCGGGCATCTCGCGCAGCGACGCCTCGAGCCGCAGCGCCGCCGAGTGCATCGTCACGATGCGGTCGGCCGAGTCGATGAGGTCGCGGTAGCGCACGCCGATCATCGAGTGCATCTCCTGCGTCTTGCGCGCCTTCTCCTGGCGCGTGCGTTCCAGCAGCACCTTCGCGTCCGCGACCGAGAGCCGCCGCAGGAAGTCAGCGCTCGCAGCCGAGTCCTCATGAGGAGGAGGACGCGCGAATCCAGCGGCGCTCATGGTAATACAAGCTGTCAATCAATCCGAAAATGCGAGACGACACTCGTTTTATTCCCAAGCTTACAGTTAGTTGATACAAACGATATAGTGTAAGCTAGGTCTGGACTCTGCTCACGGCTGCCCATCCGAGCCGTCCAGGAACTCGAGGTGCGTCGCGTTCGCCGAGAGCTCCCACTGCCCGCGCAGGTGCTCGTCGCTCCAGAACTTGGTCAGGTGGCGCTGCCCCGAGTCGCACAGGACCGTCACGACCGTGTGGCCGGGCCCGAGCTTCCGCGCCGCCCGCACGGCCGCGACGCAGTTGAGCGCGCTCGAGCTGCCGACGAAGAGCCCTTCCTCGCGCAGCAGGAAGCGCGACATCTCGACGGTCTCGGCGTCCGGCACGAGGAACGCGTCGTCGATCTTGGCGCACAGAAAGTTCTCAGTCAAGCGGTCGATGCCGACGCCCTCGGCGATCGTGTCGTACCTACCAGCACCACACCGCAGAAGTGCACGAAGTGAACCAGCTCGTTAAGTTCGCACGATACAGTAGCAGCACATCCCGACAGGCGATTGAACGCACCGGTGCCGCCGCACTTTCGCCTCTGCCTGCTGCGGAGTGTAGCAAACGTTGCTGCGAACCTGGTGTGTGTGTGTGCAGCACGACAGGACGCTGGCGGTGAGGTGACAGCTTCCACAGTGCCCAGTGGTGCACCCTTAAGTTCGCGTACCTTGTTGTACAGGCTCGAGCCGGGCGGGTCGGCGAGGAACACTTGGACGCTCGGGTTCTGCTCCTTCAAGTACGTCGAGACGCCGGCGATCGTGCCTCCAGTTCCTGTCGTCGCAGTCCACGCACCGCACGAAAGCGCCACATCAGATACTCAGCGTCCCACTATTCGACAACCAGCAGCGTACTACAGACTGAAGGACACAGGCAGGAGTTGGCTGCACAACACACAACGCGTACCCGACGACATGACGAACGCGTCGATGTCGCCGCCCGTCTGGCGCCAGATCTCGGGCCCCGTGGTCGAGTAGTGCGTCTCAAAGTTCGCCGTGTTCTCAAACTGGTTGGCAAAGAACCCACCTGTGGGGGGGAGGGGGGGAGTCGGCCACGCCACCACGTCAGCATACACACACACACGGTGCACGTACTCTCCAGCCACCCGATTGGCTCCAACCACAGAGTCGCAACGGCCTTAGCGACAAAGCCCCGCCGCACCTTCGATCGCGTTCGCGCGGCGCTTGGCCTCGTTCACGTAGTGCTTGGTGTTCACGATCGACGCGGGCTTGACGAACTCGACCTGCGCACCGAACTGCTCGAGCAGCTGGCCTTTCTCCTTCGCCTGGTCGTCCGGCATCACGATGATGCACGAATACCCGCGTGCTGCGAGCAGGCAGTGCGAGCGTCCGCCGCCCAGTGAGTCAGTAGCTCATCGCATCCGTCCTCACGCGGTCTCGCGAATGCACACGGAAACGGACCGCGCGCAACGAGCGAGAGGCTGATCCCTGTGCTGCCGGACGTCCCCTCGACGATCGTGCCGCCTGCGCGCAGCAGCCCACGGCGCTCGGCGTCCTCGACGATGCCCTTCGCGACGCGGTCCTTCGAGCTCCCGCCCGGGTTCAGGAACTCCGCCTTTGCCTGCAGCCACCGAGCGACAAGCAGCCAGCAAGCGCTTCAGCTGTCGCTGCTGCATTGGGTGAGGAGCCAGTACGGGATAAGAGACGCTCACCAGGATCGTGCAGCCCGTGGCGCGCGAGAGACTTGTGAGCTCCAACAGCGGCGTGTCCCCCACCAACCCCGTGAAGCCGCGCTTGTACGCGCGCTTGGACGGGTTGGCGCGTCTGGCGGCGGCAGCGGTCGCGAGGTCGCAGAGCTTCCAGAGCGAGAGCGTCGCCAACGCGAGCGAGAGCGTCCAGGACCAGAGCGGCGCCGACGAGCTCGGTGCCACCATTGCCATCGCTTGTCCCAACGAAATGCCAATCAAAATTGCTCATCAGTTCCAAATTCACATCAAACTGTCGATGTTTGAATACAAACTCCAAGACATTGTGGACACATTTGAGTGTACTGGCAGGGAACGAACAAATTACGAAGACGTTGCTCACGACAGACTCGCCAGTGTTCGCTGGAACGACGAGCACGCTTCGAGCTGGAAGCCCAGCTCCAGCACTTGTCTGTTGGCAGCCACATTCATCCACCCACACAAGACGCTCCAGCTCGTTAGAATCGCCGTCACGACACGAACGCTCCCCAGCTGAGCCAAACAGCCACGCACCGCTGCATCTCCTCGAGGTCGAGACGGAGCTGCATGCGCATCTTGTCGGTGTCCGAGACGGACGCGGCCGCCACGAGCGCTGACGGCACATTGCGCTGCATCTTGCGGCTCTTGAGCGACTCCTCGAGCTCCTGCGCCGACTTGAGCAGCTCGGCCGACAGCGAGCCGTATACTTCGCACACATCGTCCAGAACCGCCCGAAAGAGCTGCTCCCGACGCGCGCCGACAAAGTGCGCGCCCCACTTGCCCACAAAGTCTCCGAGCGGGCTGTCGGCGACACACACACAAGAGAGAGGCCGGCGGTGAGGGACTGACTGACGACGGAACCCACGCAGCCGCGACATTGAACGAAGAGCGAAGCTCCGACGCACCTGATGATGCTCGTCACGTACAGAGACGGCGCCGTTGGCGGCGGCTTGTTCGTCATCTGGTACTGGCCTTTCACCGTCCTGGATGCGACACGAGCCACTCACTCGCGTCAAGCACCGCTCCCTCGCACACCAAGCGCCGTTCGGAACACGCTACGCTCCTCTCCCCACGTACCGCAAGGCTGGGAGCACCTTCTTGCATTCGTCCGCGACCGCGACCGCCGCCGCCGACCAGCAGCACGTTTCCATCTCTTCGAGCGACGCGAGCGGCTTCACACACACACACGCACAGTCGCAGCGTCGTCAGCACACCCACCATCTTTCATCCCTGTCTTCAGTAGCGCTCAGCAGCACCGCCACCCTCCCACCTCTTCGAAGAACTCGGCCACGAACGCGCTGCTATTGTCCACGAACGGCTCCACGCACTGGGCAACAATCGGGAAGAGCTCGTTCGTGATCTGGCAACCAGTGACACGCACGCACAGTGAGGATACAACCTGAGTGTTGACCTGTCGATCCCCCACCGCCCCCCCACCACGAAACCCCGCGCACCTTGTCGCGGAGAACGTGAAAGTCGCTGCCTGCGCACACGATGTCCTCCTCGCTGTCGACAAAGTAGAGCGGCAGCGCGCTGAAGTCCACCTTGCCGCCGCCCGTGAGCTGGTTCACCGCGTCGACAAGCGGCGCCCGCCACACGTCGACGTAGTGCAGCAGCAGCTGCGCACAGAGTTTGCTGAAACTCGGCGCGAGCGGCTCCAAGAACACGTGCGCCGCCCAGCAGTCCTGCAGCGCCCGCCACAGCGCCGTCGAGCTCTCGAAGCGAAACGGAACCGCGCTGCTCAGCGAGAGCTCTGGGGGAAGCTCTGCGCGCTTGGCGCCGAACGCCCGCTCGAGCGACGCGGCCAGCTGCGCGCTCCGCAGCTGGAAGTACACGTCGAGGTTCCACTTGTCCTTGAACTCGACCACGCTCTCGTGCGACCGGAAGCGCGCCGTCATCGCTTCCGTCGCGCAGAACTGCTGCTCCATCCGCGCGAGGAACTGCATGCTCTGCGTGTAGCTGCGGTGGAACCGATCGGGGTCTGCGGCCTGGAACACGACGCTGTGCTTCGACGCGAGCACGTCGAACAGCGGCTTCCAGACCGCGTTGCCCAGCAGGTCGACCGAGCACCGGCTCTCGCCCTGGCACACGGGCAGCGCGAGGACCGCGCCGAGTTTGTGCGCAACAAAGTCCAGGACCGCGTCGTAGATCTGCGGCAGCCCCTCGCAGGACCCGCGCACGCGGCCGTCGAGCTTCCCGCGAGTCATGGTCTCCTCGGCGAACGGCCGCATCAGCAGCCGGCCGACCATCTCCTCGGGGACCTCGCTCCGCTGCAGGTTCACGTACGCGCGCAGGAGGAAGCTGAGCGTCGCGGCGCTGATCGCGTGCTCGCGGGCGTAGAACGTGTCCGGGAAGATCTCGGTCGCGAACTCGGTCTCGAGGCGCCGCAGCAGCGTCTCCTCGACCACCGCGAGGCGCTTCTCCTCTCGCTGTTGTCGTCGCCCGCACACACGCGCAGGAGCGTCAGCATGGCCGCAACAGAGACCAGAGCGACGGCGACAGGGCGCTCTGTCTCAGCTGTACGTACCTGGACAGTCGGGATGTCGGCGCCGTCGTCGAACTCGAGCTCGAGCTCCACGAGGTTCTGCGTCGCGCGCTCGAGACGCGCACACGTCTCTGCGGCGCTGCTGTCGCGCGTGACGAGCGCGCGGACCGCGTCAAAGTTGTCGAACCCGTCGTCGTCGCTGTCACCGTTGTCGTCGTCTTCTGTGTCGCTGAGCGCGTTCTCCGAGTGCTGACGGCGCGTTGTTGCTGTTGCGGTGGGGGCGTCGTGCGCGTCCTCGGCCTCGTCGAGAGGACTCGAGATCTCGAGGAGCTCTTCAATGAGCAGCAGGCGCTCGGACACTCGGATGCTGAGCAGCAGGTCGCGCTCCTGGGCGTGCAAGGCGCCGAACGCCCTGAGCTGCGAGTGCACTCTCGCCTGCAGCTGGCTCTGCGCCGAGCAACACGCAGCGAGCAGCCCCTTGAGCGATCAAACAGCACACAAGACTCATAACGCTAACAGCCCAGCAGACGCAGAGTGCAGCGCACGCACGATCGCCTGGTGCGCCGAGTCGACGCGCTTGAGCACCGCTAGGATCGGCTGGCGCACGGAGGACACGGCTTCGTCTACGCCCTTGAGCTTGGACGAGAGCTGCAGGAACTCGGCGTAGTCCTCGTTGATGATCGTGACGAGCTGGAGCACATCCGAGGTGGTGGATACCCACGAGCATGTTGTGAGCCAAAGAAGCAAAGCTTTTGAGCGCCACACCCACACATGCACACGCACGCACCCACCCACCCACACACACGCACACACGCATGGCGCGCCAGCGCACCTGATTCTCGAGCGACGTCTGAAAGTCCCGCAGGTCCTGGTGCACCGTCTCCATCGGGTTGCGCGCGCGACATTCCTCCAGGAAGGCGGAGACGGAGAAGTCGTCCGCCGCGAACGCGTCCACGTCAAAGCAGTACCGCCCCGCGCCCATTTTGGTTCTTTGGGAGCACGATTGCCAGCTTACCAGATGAGCATTTGGTTCATTGCTTCGTATACATATCGAATAAAAGGTTTTGCTTTCGCGCAAATGATACAAATCGAGTGATGTCATCGCGAATCTCTCCCGAGCTTGCGATTTGTATACTGTTGAAGTTCTCCACCTAGTTTTTTTCTCTCTCGCACAAAGTCAAACTCATATATTCATTCACCCAAGTCGAGGGTCGATGGCCTCGCCTGATGCGCGCCGCCGAGCGCCGACGCTGCGCCACCGACTCGATGTCGACCCGTCCCGGTGCGTCGCGCGGTGCTCAGCATTCTCGTACATGATGGCATACACGGCTGCGCTCTCTAATGTTGCCAAACGCGTCCGCTTACTGTGATCCTCGCCAGCCTCACATCGTTCCCGATGCCCGGGTCCATGGAGCCGCCTGCGTTCCAGGTGCTGCTCTGCGCCTCTCGCGTCCGCGTGGTGGTGCTGAGCGAAGCAACTGAATAACCCAATGAACGGCGGTGGATGCCGTCTTTTAGAAAGAGCCGATGAGCGAGCGGCCAAGCACGCACACGGGTACGGAGCTCCTCGCCGTGGTGGTGGTGGTGGAGTGTGTGCGGGTCTCTCTCTCTCTCTGTATGGATGCTGACGTCGTGGGCGCTTGACTGTGTGTGCTGCAAGCAGCAATGGCAGCGAACAATGTGCCGGCGCCGCCGCACTCGACAGGGAACCAGCAGTACTGGATGCCGGACCACCTCTGCAAAGTGCGTTGAGCGAGCGTATCATGTGTGTAGTGAGAGAGAGAGTGAAGAGCGAGCACGGGTGGGTCTGACGCCCTCTCCGTCTCCCTCTTGAACTGCATATACACGTAGGTGTGCTACGACTGCGGGATCGCGTTCTCGCTCTTTCGGCGGCGCCACCACTGCCGCCTGTGCGGGCAGATCTTCTGCTTTGAGTGCAGTGGGCAGTTCATCGACGGCGCGCCGCACGGGCACAAGGGCGAGATCCGCGTGTGCAAGTTCTGCGCGCGCTTTGTCGAGGAAGTCGAGCGCAAGAAGGCGCTGGCGACCGCGCAGCGGCGCACGTCGCTCAGCCGCGGCAGCAGCCTCGGCGTCGCACTCACGCTGCCGGACTTGCAGAGCTCCGTGGATTTGGACACGGTCTCGCCGCTGCTCTGCATCCCGAGCACGAGCCTCGCGGCCGACGCGGGCGTGAGCCGCGCCATCAGCACGCTCTCGTCGTTCGACTCGTTCGACTCGGGCTCGGCGACGAACTCGTTCCTGGACTCGCCGCCGTCGCCGACCGAGGGGGGCGACCGCGTGCCGACGCCGCTGCCGCCGCTGTTCACGATCCAGTCGTCCGAGTCGCTGGACGTGGACGACGAGCTGGACGAGCGCATCATGCAGCGGCCGTTCCCCCCGCGGCCGCAGCACCGGCGCCGGCGCTCGAGCGTCGAGCTTCTGGGGGCGATCGAGAGCGGCGGGCTGCTCGAGAGCGACCTGCAGCAGCTGAAAGCCGCCGCGCAGGGAAGTGGCCAGCGCGTGTCGTTTGCAGGCGACGCGCCGATGTCGTTCCGCATGAAGAGCGACGTGCAGACCCAGCGGGAGATCGGGCTCGGGAAGTACATGGTGCGTCAGCGATAGGGTTGACAGCCTAGAGAAGTGCTGCTGTATGGTGGTGGTGGCTGTGTGGGCATGAACGTGAAGTGGCTGAGCTCAGACTCCTGTCTGCACGAGCAGCAAGACGCCCACGATCGGATCCGCGCGGGCATCACCCGAGCCGTCGAGGGCGAGCTCGGGAACCTCCAGGCGCAAGGCGACCAGTTCGACCCGAAGCGGCTGGCGACGTCGCTGGAGGACATCGCGTTCGTGGTCGCCGGTCACCTGCTCTTCAGCATGAACTTTCGCGGCGCGAACGGCTTCAACTACGCGCGCCTCGTCAAGGTGAAGAGCATCGCGATGGCCGAGACTGTGCAGAAGAATAACGCGCGGGAGCCGTTCCTCAAGTTCCACTTCAAGTGGCTCGCCGGCACGCTCTGCCGCAAGCACCTGAGCCACAAGATGATGGCGCGGCAGGTGGCGAACCCGCGCATCCTGCTCTTTGCGTGCGGCATCAGCTACGACCGGTCGGCGGGCGCCGGCAAGCTCAACTCGCTCGACACGCTCATCGAGCAGGAGAAGAGCTACATGAACATCCTCGTCGACAAGATTACAGCGCTCGAGCCGGACGTGATCTTTGTCGAGCGCACCGTGTCGCGCCACGCGCAGGAGCTGCTGCGCGCGCGCCGCGTCGGGATCGTGCTGAACGTCAAGTTTGAGATCCTCGAGCGGATCAGCCGGCACACGGGCGCCGCGCTCTTGACGTCCGTGGACCACGTCGACAAGTCCCGCGCCGAAGACGTCGTGGGCACGTGCCGGTCGTTCTTGGTGAAGACAGTTCCGATCGTGCCGGACGAGGACGAAGGTGCGGCCGCCGCTGGTGCCAGCTCGGCCAGCGCGCTCGCGACGTCGCCGTCGGTGGCCACGAAGGCGAAGACCGAGACGTACCTGTACTTGGACGGGTGTGACCCGCTCAATGGGTGCACGGTGCTGCTCACCGGCCCGTCGAAGCCGAAGCTCCGCGTGCTCAAGCGCCTCACGCGCGCTGTGCTCTCGATGACGTACCGCCTGCTCCTCGAAGCGCACGTGCTGTCGGACCTCGACTCGCACGGCAGCGCTTTCACGCTGGCGCACGACCACGCGTTGAGCGGCGGCGCAGGCAGCGGCGGTCTCGGTCCCGCCGGTGTCGCTGCAGCCGACGACGCGGCGGCCGGGACGAACAACACGACGTGGTACACGACGTGCACGCTCCGTGTGCGCGAGAGCGCGAGCACGAACATTCGGTACCACCCGTGCACGGGGTGCAAGTACTTTGGCATCCAGGCGTACTCGGAGGAAGACATCTCGTTCGGGAACTTCCTGGGCCAGGAGATGAGCGCGCTGCTGCTTAAGTGTCAGGTGCGACGATGCGTCCAGCAAGGGGTGATGGAGAAGCTTGAGCTGACTGCTTGTGTGTGTGACGCAACGTGCAGAGCCCAAAGTGCAACTACCCGATGGCGGACCATGTGCAGACGTTCAGCTGCCGCTCCGGGACGATCATGATCTCGTTCGAACAGCTGCCGCTCGAGAGCCGCCTGCCGATCTTTGAGTCGCTCAACCAGAGCGACGACAGCGACGCGTCGCTTGGCAAAGACAGCGGCGGCCACCCGAGTCGGACGCCCGCGCTCATGACGAAGCTGCTCGGCCGTGACGTGAGCAACGTGATGGCCATGCTCACTGGCATCTACGATCCGCCAGCGCTCGAGAGCAGCGGCGGTGGCAGCAGCGCTGCGAGCGAGCGGGAGAGCTACCCGACGATCGTGTTCTGGCGCTGGTGCCGCGAGTGCAGCGGCATGGTCACGCCGTTCGTCCCGCTCGACAAGTACGTGTACAAGTACTCGTTCGCGCGGTTTCTGGAGATCATGTTCTTCGAGGGCTCGGCCGCGTTCACCCCGGCGCCGCGCGACGCCGCCGAGCCGTCGTGCCACCACTCGGCGACGAACGCGCACGTGCTATTCTTCAACATTGGCGACTGGGTCGCGCGCTTCGACTTTACCGCGAAAGTGCCGCTTCAGTTGGCACGCGCGAGCGAGCAGAGCAGCGTCCGCGGCGACGAGAGCCTAGAGGAGGAGCACGGAATCGAGCTCGGTGTGCTCCGGCTCGTGATCGCGAAGCGCCTGGTCGAGATGAAGCAGCTGCTCGACGCGCTCATCAAGCTGTTCACGGAGAAGGTGCAAGGCATCAAGCAGGCGGTCGAGGCGTTCGAGAAGGCGGACGACTGCCTCCAGATGCAGATCGTGCTCGAGGTCGTGTGTCTGAGCAAGCTGATCAAGAGCGATCAGCACGTGTTCCTGCACAAGATCGAGCGGCTCGAGGCGAAGGCAGAGAACTGCCTCGCCGAGTGCGACGCGGCGCAGCGGGCGATGTACTTGCTCGCGTGCCGCTGGATCGACCGCATGCTCAAGCTCCGGAAGTTGATCAAGAAGAACCTGTCGAAGGAAGCCACCGCGGCCATGTCGAGCAGCTCGTTCACGCTCGCGGGCTTCTCGTTCAGCACGCCGACGACGCTGTCGCCGATCGCCTCTCCGCGCAGCCGCGACGACACGGAGCACTCGTCGTCGCTCGCACCGAGCGCGATCTCCCGCGATACGTCGGACTTCCAGTGGGAGACGAAGGAGCGCACGAAGCGCGGGTCGAGCGACGCGCTGAGCATCAACGGGTCTGAGCTGTCGCCCGAGAGCTCGATCGTGTCGTCGGCAGCGTCGTCGTTCACGAGCCTCGAGAGCGGGAAGAAGACGCCGCTGAACCACTCGTACGAGCGAGTGAGCATGAAGCACGGTAGCGACCAGAAAGAGGTGCGTCGTCGGAGTGTAGCGCTTCCGTGTCGTCTACGCGCTCGAGCGACGGGCTCTCACGTAGACTTACGCGTGTGTGTGTGTGTCCTCACGGGTGGCAGACGTCGCAGTCGAGCTGGCGGACGGCGCTGTGGGATCTGTACCGAGTGCTCGGGCGGAACTCTCCGGGCAGCGACTTCCACGTCGAGCTCCCGGAAGCGCTGCTCGCAGGGCACCCGAGCCTGCCGTACCGCTCGGGCGACAACGTCGTCCTCGTGAACAACTCGGAGCCGATCACGTGCGTGGCGTACGCGCTCTCGTCCGACCTGTACGACGAGCACCTGGACTCGTGGAAGCTGCTCGTGCACAAAGAAGTCGCGGCGTCGGTCGCGCCAAAGTTGGCGCCGACGCGACCAGAGAACACGCCGGCAGTCGTGCAGACGAACTGGTCGCGCGCGGCGCTCGAGACGCCGCTGAACACGCCGTTCAAGTATGCGATCAGCGAGCGGCCGCTGCACGTGTCGCTGCTCTCTGGCGAACACTCTGCGGCCGCATCGAGCTCTCCGTGGGAGTTCTCGACGATCGCATACTACCCGCTGCAGGTTCGTTCTGCCAGTGGGAGTATGTTAGGGGATAGCTGAGCGTGTCTCACGTACTCATCGGCTGCTGTGTAGTTCGAGGTGCTGCGTGAGCTCTTCTTCGGGTCACTCGACGACTTTCTCTTCTCGATCGCGCACGTGAGCAACTGGGACGCGAACGGCGGCAAGTCCGGCGCGTCGTTCTACCGCACGCTCGACGATCGCTTCGTGGTGAAGCACATCTCGTCGACCGAGATGCAGGTGCGTGAATCTCCTGCGAAGCTGGTGGCTTGAGCGTGAGAGAGTCGACGCGCTCACGCGGGGTGTGCTCGGTTGTCACTCATCTGCCGATGTGTCTTGACAGAGTTTTTTGGAAGTGCTGCCGGGTTACTTCAAGTACATGTCCAAGGTGTACTTTGAAGGCACGCCGAGCGTGATCTCGAAGACCGTCGGGCTCTTCCAGACAATGATCACGCGGAAAGAGACTGGGCAGAAAACGATCCACTACATCTCCGTGATGGAGAACGCGTTCGCGCACACGCACACAGTGTGCAAGTACGACTTGAAGGGGAGCTCGAGGAACCGGTACATCCGCTCGCCGACTGGCGCGAAGAAGAAGCAGCAGCAGCATCATCACCACCAGAGCGCGGCGACGCCAACGGGTTCGCGCGTGCTCTTGGACGGGAACCTCCTCGAGTACTCGCGAGGCCACCCGCTCGGAGTGCTCGCCGAGGGCCACAGCTACCTCGTGAACGCCGTGAAGAACGACGCCGCGTTCCTCAACTCGATCAACATTGTCGACTACTCAATGGTGGTCGGCATCGGCGAGCAGGGAGCCGTAAGCACCGAGATGACGGTCGGGGTCATCGACTACTACCGCCAGTTCGACCTGATCAAGCGCGTCGAGAGCGTGAGCAAGTCGGTTGGCATGATCGCCGGCCAGTCGTCGCCGACGATCATCGAGCCGGCGCTGTACGGAAAGCGCTTTGAGGACGCGATCAACCGGTACTTCATGCCGGTGAGTCCTGTATCGTCGAATGAGAACAACGACGACGACCACGACGGCAGGCGCGCAGCTGGCGTCGACGCGCTGCATCATGGATAGAGAGAGAGCGAGAGAGAGAGAGAACGAGATGTGCACACGTGATGACAGCAGCTCCCTCCTCCTACCTCTTGTCTTGATCCCGCGAATCGTCAACAGAGACGACCACGGACGGGGCGAGCGCCAGCATCAGTGCCTCGATGTGCGCTGGCGTCGACACCATCGGCAGCACACACCAGCAGCGCTGGAAGTGCGTCGCATGGCGCGCGCACTTCTTGCGGAAGCGCGTCCGCCCGGCGCTGGCGCCGCGCAGTCCGTCGGTGACTGGGAACCGAATCTGCTCTTTGCTGCGGATGCGGGTGTTTCCAGCGCTTGGCGCGACGTGTTGGCGCCTCGCAAGCTCGCTTATCGTAGCGACAGCGTCGTTGCCGGGCTTGAACAGCATGTGCATCCTTGGCGGTGGAATGACCGCGATGAGCAGGTTCTCAGGCGTGTTCTTCTTGAGCTCTTTCGTCGCCATTGGGATCGCAGGCACGAGCTCCAAGCGCTCGGTTATCGCTCGCACAATCCTCGCGGTGTCGTCCAGCGCGAGTGGCAGCTCGGCGGGCGCCGCGTCCTTCCCTCGGGTGCTCAGCGATCGGAGGTTGATCGACTGGATGCAGTCTGCCAAGGGCACCCCGACGCGTCCGTCGTCTCGCTGACTTGTCATGCCATCACTGGTGCCGCTCGTCGCCGTCTTCGTCGTCTTCATCTTTGTTGCTGCCGCAGTGCTGCGTTCGTCTCCCACGACCAAGCAGCTCACGGAGCACTCGGCAGTGGCGCGATCGATGCACTCGACGCCGGCGATCACGAGCAACACTCCCCCGAGCGCGCACTCCTTCCCGACGAGCGACTCGGCGTGCGTCCAGTTGAGATAACAGAGCAGCATCAACGTGCTCTCGCGCGACAGGAAGCCAGGGAGCGTCGCGCACTCGTCGAGGTCGTAGCCGTCAAAGCGAAACGAGAGCCCGCACTAGCACACCATATACAAACACACACAAAGGCCGACAAGAGTGAGCGACGACGCACAGCGCAGTGTCGGCGCGCAACCTCTCGCTCGCGCACCTTCTCGATCGACAGCAGCACGCGCCGCCCGCTGATCTCGACGCCGCGCTGGAACACTTTCTCCGCCATGTAGAACGTCGAGTTGCCATCTCGGAACGCACGCGCGCGCTCGCGGCCGCGGTGTCCTCGGAACACGCGCTGGATCGTGGTCGCTCCGGCGTGCCAGCGGCGGAGGCGGCGCCGGTGCGCGTAGCCCTTGAAGACTCGCTGGATGGCGACCGCGCTCGCTCGCCGCTTCTCGCGCGCGACGCGCTTGGCGTGCAGCTGGGCGAGCATCTCGTCGACTTGGCGCTGCTGAGCGAGCTGGACGAGCAACTCGCGCTGCACTTTTACGCGGTACCGAAAGCCTCGAAAGACTCGCTGAACATCGACCGCCGCGAACGACCGCGCGTGCTTGGCCTGGCGCTGCTGGTGCTGCTTCAGCAGCCACGGAAGGACCATGACGTAGCATGGTGCAGCATTCTGTGCTGCTGGGGGCGACATCCACGACAGCGACGAAGCTGCTACTCCGTCAAACACGCGCTCGTGGTGGGCAAAAGACGCGGCCAGCCCCGCTTGGCCCGGGTCGATGAACACCAAGTGCTTCAAGATCAAGTCGGCGTGGTCGCGGGAGATCGTGATCCGCGAGCGCTTGGCCGACGTCGCCGCCAGCTTGTCCGGACGCACGTTAAGGCCGCAGAACGCGTTTTGAAACAGCTGCTCGACCTCGAGGCACACTGCGGCCGAGAGAGCTCCTGTCGTGCTTGGTGCGGTCGCAGACGACGCTCCGTTCGGCTCGGCTCCGCTTGGCGCCTTCCGCGCCGACACCTGGCGCATCGACTTCTGGCTGCTGTTCCGCCAGCTCGCGGCGCTGCGCAGACTCCGCTTCGACCCAAGCGAGCTGACGAGGTGGCTGCCCTTCCCGTCCGCTGCGAGTGCGCTCGCGCTCGGCTTCTCTACTGTGATGGCGCTGCCGTGCTCGCTCAGGAACGCGCACACCTCGTCGTCCGAGAGATAGATCGCATTCACGCGTCCAGCGTTCGCCGCGTCGGCCGGGAAGATTGCTGTGTACTGGTTCATCTTGGCGACCATGAAGCGGATCTGCTCGCTGCGCTTGGCGACCGCGACCACCTTTGCGAGCACATTCGTGTGCCGGCTGTTGAAGACTGAGCAGAAGCGGTGGTAGTTGAACAGCAGCCAGTCGAGCGTCTGCACGCGGTTGAGGAACCCGGGGACTGCGTAGTCGACAGGGACGAGCGCCAGCGCTTTCGCGTAGAACGTCTCGGCGCGCGCGATGCTCTCGCTGCTCTGGCACATGACCGCCAGCTCGAGGTAGACGGCCGCGTCCTTGGGGCGAAGCTGCAGTGCTGGAAGGAAGTACTGCTGCTCGCACTAGACACACACACACACGCACACGCACGCGCACGAGCCCAACAGCGTACAGATGAGCTCTCTCTGCAAGCGATGAGAGACGGACAAGACACGTCACCACGTACCGCAGCCAGCGCGTCGTCGGACACGCCGAGCACGCGAAGCGCGCGGTGCAGGAACTGCATCGCGACGCCAACGTCCTCGCCCCGCACCAGCAGCAGCACGGCGTAGAAGAAGCAGAAGCGCCCTGACGACGGGAAGCGCGTCACGCCGTCCAAGCCGAGCGCCTGTGCGCCGCGAAAGTCGAGCAGCCCGACGAAGCGCGCCATGAAGCAGTCGAAGAGCGACGCTTCGGTGCACGTCGCCAGCGCGCACCGCGCACACTGCGCGCGTCTCCGGTGCGCCTCGGTGATCGCCACGAGGTTCCGGACGAATCGCTGCTGCTCGAAGCGGACGTCTGCCGCGCGGCGGCGTCCTTTCCAGCCGCGAAAGACCCGCTGGATCGCGGTCGCGCGCTCGCACTGGCGCTCGTGCAGCATCTCCGCGACGACGCGCCAGAAGCGGTAGCCCCGGAAGCGGCGCTGCAAGAGCACCACGCGCTGGACGATTGCGCGCGCGGCCGCGTCTCGCAGCCGCTCGCGGCAGCTGCAGCCGCGGTACCAGCTCTGGAGGCGTGTCGCCATCGCGAGCCGCTTGCGATGCACGCGCTGCGCCACGCGCTCGCCGAGCACGAGCCAGCGGAGCGCGAACTGCAGCGTGCGCGCCGCGCGCTGCCGTCTCGGGCCGTCGAACGCTGCGAATCGCGTGCGCGCCGCTCGCCCGCGGATTACGCGCTGGATCTGCGTCGCGGCGAACGCCGCTTCGTGCGGGTAGCTCCGCTGTTGAGGATGCTGTTGTTGGAGTCGCTGCTGTGCGGCGGCAGCCCACGTCTGCCGCAGCGCCGAGTGGTACAAGATCAGCACGCGCTCGTCCATCGGTGACAGCGCCGTCTCATTTGCTAGTCGCTTCTTCTTCTTCTTCGCCGTCGTCGTTGTCTTCTTCTGACGCGTAAGCTGCTGGTTGAGCGGCGCTCGAGCGGGTTGGAGATGCTGGTTGCTGCCTCCATTTGTAGCAGGAATTGCGGCGCGGGTGCCGCTCGCGCGCTTTGTCCGCGTGTTCCCATTCCCGAGCGCTGGCAGCAGCGTGGGCTCTGTTGATTCCCTTCCCATGGCTCTCGCTTCGCCTTCCAGCGGGCGTTGGCGCCGCGCCGGCGGCGTGTGCGGTGGCAACGCGAGTGTCATGGCGCAAATGACGCTTCGCACAAGGTTAAATCATCAGCTGCTGAAAGTGAACGGGTTAATACATTACACAAGGTTATCTATCAGTCGCCACCAGACGTGCAGAAGGCAGCAGCAGAGCACAGACGCGATGGCGGCGCCTGCTGTCGGCATGCGCAACGGCCGCCTCGAGCTCTTCTACGCCTCGGACACGCCGCCGCGTCTCGCCGACAGCCAGGAGCGCGCGCGCGTGCAGGTGCTCGGTGGCGGGCTGCGGCACTCGCTGCTGCCGCTCGGAGAGGCGCTGTTGCGAGACGCGGGCGTGGGTCGCGGCGGCGCGTTCGTGCTGGTGCTCGACAACGACCGCGCGGGCGCCGCGTGTTTGCTGGCAGCCATGACGCTCGAGTGTGTCTGCGTGCTGCTAAGCAAGAGCCGCGCGGCGCTGGTGCCCCGTGTGCGCCGCGAAACGGGCCTCACGACAGTGCTGGTGGTGGACGACGTCGCCGGCACAGTCCGCAAGCTGGAGGGCGAAGCGCGCCAGCGAGACGCGCCTGCGTGGCTGCGCGAACCGGAGGTCGCCGCTGCTGGCGGCTGCGTCGGCATGCTGACGTCCGGTAGCATCGGCGAGCCCAAGGTGGTCGTGTGCACGTGGGCGAAGATGTGCCTGCAGGGCCGCGTCACGCACGAGCAGCTCTTCCCGGCCGCGCCGGCGCGGGTCGTGTGCGCGACGTCCATCACCCACGCGTACGCGATCAACGCGCTCTTCGCGCTCTTCACGTCGCCGTTCGACGCGGCGTCGGAGCTCTGCTTCGCGCCGACGATCGGCGGGCTGCACGCGCTGCTCGCCGAGCCAAAGGACAAGTTCACGCTGCTCTACGGCACGCCCGCGACGTACACGGCGCTGCTGGACCTCCCAGCCGCGCTGCTCAACGTCGACGTGCCCTACTGCGCGGGCACGCGGATGCAAGTGGAGCTGTTCACCAACGTGGCGGCGCACTGCGGCCTGCACGTGATGCAGAACTACGGCTCGACCGAGACCGGCGACATCGCGGCGTGGCACCTGCACGGCAAGCGGTTCCGCGACGAGGCGCACGAGATGGCGCGCGAAGACAGGCAGCGGATCTACGTGGGCAGCTTGTGGCCGGGCGTGCGGGCGGCAGTCGCCCCAGAGACCGGCGAGGTGCTCGTCTCGACGCCGTGGCAAGCGCTCGGGTACGTCCGCGACTGCGCGCTCGACGCGTTCCATGGCGCGCCGCACCGCACGGCCGACATTGGACGCGTGGCGCGGGACGCGCGCGGGACCGAGTGCCTCTGGCTGCAGGAGCGCCTCCGTCCGTCCGTCGAGGTCGTCTGCAACGGTGTGGCCACGCCGCACCCTCCCCGGCTCATCGAAGCCGCGGCCGCGAGCCACCCGGACGTCACGGACGCGCTCGTGCTCGCGCAACCGCGCTCGGCGGCGGCGCCCGTGCGGCTGCGCGCAGTGCCGCGCGACGCGTCGAGCGTGCGCGCAGAAGATATTGTCGAGTGGTGCGCGCGGCAGCTGCCAGCGCTGCGCGAGTACCTGGCGCTCGAGATCGAGCTCGTTGACTACCTGCCGTGCAGCGCGGCCGGGAAGCTCATGTACACGTGAGCTGCGTGTTGCCATTTGTCGTGTTGGCGCGTCTCGGCGCCGTGTTGATTGCCCCGACCGCAGAGAGAGAGAGGGAGGGGGATGGGAATGCACGCCACGTTAGACTTGCACAATGTGCGCCGCGTCCTCGTCCGAGAGCGCGATGCAGTCCGAGCGCGTGGGCGACCAGCGGATCTGGCTGATCGGGCGCTCGGAGCGGAAGAACACGGAGCTCGTCCAGTCCATGCTCCCGAAGCTCGTGTTCCCGCTGTGGCTCGCGTCCGCCGCGCCAGCCGCGCCGATGTTGTAGATGATCGCGGTGCAGTCCTCCGCGGCGCTGCACAGGTGCAGCCGAGAGTGGGGCGACCACGA
The DNA here is from genome assembly GCA_008271595.1 of [Pythium] brassicae (nom. inval.). Lineage (NCBI taxonomy): Eukaryota > Oomycota > Peronosporomycetes > Pythiales > Pythiaceae > Globisporangium > [Pythium] brassicae (nom. inval.). The sequence continues at coordinate 18,566 of SMMQ01002932.1, read as the reverse complement.
GATCGAGTTGACGCTCGCAGTGTGCTGGTTCAGCTCGAAGACTGGCCGCGTCGTATTCCGCAGGTCCAGGACCACGACCTTCGGGCTCCCGGCGACGACCGCGGCGATGTACCGGTCGTCGAGCTTGTTCCACCCGATGCGCACGAGCGGCTTGAGGTCCTGCGACTCGTACACGATCGTGCTCGACTCGAGACACCTGGGGGAGCGAGCGCATTGAGTAAGCGCGTGAGCGAGGGAGGATGGCGTTCGCCCCATTGAGCCTGTCGGGTGGGCCACACCCACCGGAGATCGAAGATGCGCAGCGAGCCGTCGCCGCCGACCGAGCCGAAGAGGTGCGCCTCCTTCGAGAACGCCATGTCGTACACCTCGTCGTCGTGCGCGATGATCTGCTGCTTTGGCGCTGTGATGTCCTACAAAGTGCATCCACACACACACAGAGAGAAGCGTCGTCAGCACCAGGGCTGGCAAGCAGGCAAGCAGGCTGGCAGGTTGGCCGACAGGCTTCAACCACCACGCGTCCGTCCACCCACTGCGACGCACATTGAGATCCCAAATCGTGCACGTCGTGTCGATGCTGGCGGTGCCGATGATGTTTGGCTCTGCGTCGTTCCAGTCAAAGGACGTGAGCGGCGCGCACGTCTCCTGGTCGCGTTTCTTCTCTCATACGAGCAGCAGCAGAGCACAATAGCAGCGGGTGAGTTCGCCTCTTCTGCTTCGCCAGCTCAACCCTTACTACGCGGACGAACGTTGGAGATTGTCGCGTGGCGCTCGATGGACGAGTCGGACACTGCCCAGAGCCGGAGGTAGTCGGCGGTGGTTGCGAGGTACTCGACGGCGCCGTGTGACGTCCCGGGCGACCACATGACCTTCGTCGGCGGGTACGGGTGGTCGATCTCGAGCGCCTTCACGAGCTGCTTGCTGTCTGCGCTCGGCCGCAGCACCTGGCGGGCATCACGCGCCGCATTCGCATTCGCATTCGTGTGTGTCCGCTCGATCATCAGCCGAGTCCGACAGAATACGAAGAAGATTCATTCGGTACCTGCTCGCACCTGCAGCTTGTTGACGTACTCGCCGTCAATGAACGTGGACGCGGCCACGCGCAGATCGTTGGACTTTGTGCCCCAGCAGAGTCCGTAGAGGCGGTGCGGCGAGCGGTACGAGATGAACACGTTCGCGGGCTCCGTCGGCGCCGCCATCATCCGTTGCTGCTGCTGCGATCCGCTTCGGATTTTTGTTGTTGTGGTTTTGTTTTGTTTGCAAAAGATCCAGTAATTTTGTGTATAAAAGCACTAAAGTACTAAATTTTACAGAATGACGAAGCGCAGGGATTTGATGGAGGAGCTCATGGCGCGCTCGTCCGACAGCGAGTTCGAGGACGACGGCAGCGGAGAGGAGGACGACGAAGACGACAGCGTTGACGACGAGGAGACAGAGAGCGAGCCGGAGAAGCCGCGGGCGAAGCGCGAGCCGGCGCCCGCACCCTCCGACGACAGCGACGACAGCGACGAGAGTGACGAGAGTGACGACAGCGAGACGGAGGACGAGACGCCTACGTCTCGACAGGCGCAGCTGCGCCGGGAGCTCAGCACTGCCGACTTGGAGCGCGCGGCGCGCTACGAGGCGGAGGAGAGCGCGATCGTCGTGAAGGAGGAGCGCGGCGCGCGCGGCCTCTTTGGCGACGACGACGACGATGACGACTACGACGACTATGACGACTACGACGGTCTTGGAGAACGCGCGGCACGCGGTGTGAAGGAAGCGCTCGACAGCGCCACTGACGACGACGCGGAGGACGAAGAAGCTGAGGAAGTCAGCAAGGCGATGGACGCGAAACTGCTCGCGGAGAGCTTCACCGAGTCGCTCCTGGCGAGCGGCGACGAGCGGCTCGCGCAGCAAGGCGAGAATGAAGAGGCAGACGAAGCAGCGGTGCGAGCGCACGAGGCGAAGCTGCAGCCTGTGAGCGAAGCGGAGCGCTACGAGACCAAGACCGCGCTGTGGAGCCTGGTGGCGCACGTCTCGAGGCGCGAGCAGTCGGCGCTGCGGCACGGACAGCGCCTCGACGGCCCGCCGATCGAGGACCCAATCGCGCACAGCGACGAGTTCAAACGGTGCGGACCCAGCGGTCTGGCGAGCTGGGACGGGCGCGTCCCTGGAGCGTGGGCTCTGACGTGTTATGCTCTGTTGCCATGCGCAGGAAGTTTCGATGGCCAGTGCGGATGATGAACCTCCCCGAGCAAGAGTGCGTGCCGCACCCGCGCGCCGCTGTCCTTCAGAGCTGCCTGCAGCGCGAGGTCCCGTATGTGTCTTAGCACTCTCTCTGGGTTGTCGTTGTGTGCAGCTTCGCGCAGGACCCGATCGAGATCTACAACGACTACGAGCTGGAGCTCGCGCGTACTGAGCAACAGGACCAGCAAGCCGCTCCAGGAAGTTACCAAGCGCACGCTCGGCGGGCGAGTGCGTTCGCGCCGGTGCCTCGCCCGATCGTGGAGGCGGCGGCAGCGGCTGCAGCGGAGTCGCAGCGCGCGTCGAGAAAGCGGAAGCGGCCGTGTGGCACCGTGTCGGCCACCGCGCTCACTGTGGCCGCGCGCGTCGGCGAGCAGTTCACCGACCGGCTGCTCGCGTCTCTGATCAGCGACAACGCGTCCGCGCTGCAGGGCAGCAACCCGGGCTACTCGCAGCGCAGCTGGACGCCGCTCCCGGTGTCGCGGCGGCCTGTGGCGAACTGGCGCTTCGTGCTCGAGAACGCGCTGAAGCAGAGCGTCGGCGATGCTGCAGGTGGGCGCTTGAGCGCGTCGCTGCGCCCAGAGTACGTGGCCACAGTGCGCGCATCATCGTCCTGTCAAGCAAGCGCTTGTGCTGACGCTCTCTAACTGAACAGGACACTGCACCGGATCCGCGAGCGGCTCAAGACGCTCAACTCGCTGCCGTGGAAGTCGGACGACAGCGATCTGTTCACGAGTCCGAGTCATCCTGATGCGTCCACTGACAGCCACGCGGCGGAGCTGGTCATCCTGTAGACAGCTCTTGAGTGCGAGCGACGCCACGAGGTGTTTGTATTGAACGACACACCCAGTGTCCTTCTCCACACCCTGCTCCATGTCGGCTACACCCACCCATCCCAGTCGACGATGCGTCCGTCCGTCCGTCTCTCTCCCCAACACGCACGCACGATCCGCATGCAGCGGCGGTGTTCAGGTCTTGAGCGCTTTCTTCTTGCGCTTGTACTTGTCAAAGTACGCCTGCACCTTCTGGTTGTAGTTCTTGTCGCGCTTCTGCTGGTTCGCGGTCTTCACGATCACCTGCAGCACGTCCTCGTCCTCGAGAAAGTGGTCTTTCCCCACGCGCTGCGGGTTGTACTTGGTGCTCGTACCCCACACGAGCGCGTAGTTGAAGTTGTCCAGCATGTCCCTCGAGATCTTGGGCGAGAAACGAAGCGACAGGGGCAACGAGTAAGCGTCTGCGGTCGCAATGAGGTGAAAGCCTGCGAGATCTCGACGTACGGAAAGACACGCCGCTTGGACGCTCACACCTCGTCGCTCAGACGACAACACCACCGGCTCGTCGAACTCGGGGGTCTGCAGCAAGAGTGAACCGCTTAGTTGCCAGTTGTGAAAAACAAAATCAATGTCGCAACTACAGAACGTCGCCACCCGAGGACGTACATCGCCACGACGCTTCGTGTACACTCGCGTGAGACCCATGTAGTCCCACATGCGCGCCAGCAGCGTGTCAAAGTTGAGCTGTGACGACAACAAGCAACGCGCAAAAGGTGCGTGTGTGAGCGAAACGAGCTTCCGAGCAGCCGAACCGAACCGCCTGAACGCACCGCTGGGCGGTCGCCGTGCTCGCACGCAATGACCGTCGAGTGCTCGAGACGTGCGAGCCGGTCGACGTCCTCGATCGACACCACGTCGATCTTGTTGTACACGTAGAGGCACTTGATATACTTGCGGTTGCCCTCGATCACGTCAATGAGGTCGTCCGTGGACGCGTCTTCGCGGAAGAGCACCTCGCAGTTGTGGATCTTGTACTCGTGCAGGATCTTGTACACCGTCTTGTACGGATCGTCGCCGAGCTAAAG
>SMMQ01002928.1:12108-22719 GCA_008271595.1 [Pythium] brassicae (nom. inval.) | reverse complement strand
GTGCATTGCTCATGCTTCCTTGTGTGTTGCGCTTGGACGAAAGGCGTACTTGAGACTCGTTGCTTTGGGGGAACAGGGTGGGTGACTTGAGCTGTTGGCGGCAAGTCGCAGAATGAACGAGCGAGCGAGTGGTTTCTCACGACCTGCTGGTGGCTGGCTGGGTGGGTGGGTGCGAAATACACACAAACTGATGTGCAGGTGTCGTCGAGATTGAGGGTGCATGCCGGGTTGCTGCACTGAAGGGTCAACCAGTGGTCGACCCGCGTGCCATCACACCGCCGCCACATAGAGAGACCCGGTTTCCACACCCATCCAGCGTGGTTGCATCGCCGACAAGCATCCCTGCCAACACCCAAAATGGCGACACAACGATGATACAAAGCGTGGACGGAATGGTGGTGCTTTCTCCAATACTGAATCAGCATTTCTGTTGAGCTGAACATTCTCACAATCAGGACGGGAATTGTTCAGCTTCACAGTATCGTCCAATTCTCTCGTCAATAACCGTACTTTACCAGCGCATCACGCTACGACTTTGGTGACTTTCGTGGAGCGTGAGGGAGATCTGGATCTCCTGGGAAGCGATGGCGAAGGTGCGCGCTCGGATGAAGACAGCGTATGGCTGTCGCGAGAACGTGTGCGCGTGCGGTACTGTCACTCATCTGCTCCCTTCCCTCTGTCGTTCGTGCGCAGGGGAAGAAGAAAAACTCCAAGAAGGCGCCAAAGAAGCCCCACAACGGCGCAGCTGCGAATGCGACCACTGCCGCCACGCCAGCGAGCACTATCAATGGCCACCCCGTGACGATTGCGAACGGCGCGCCGACGGCTGTGGTTCCTCTGGCGACATCGCCTGCGTTGAGCCGCGCCAAGCAGCGCGCGGTCGTCAAGCAGCTACTCAAGCAGGCGGACCAGCAGGTGCGGCCAGTCTCCGTTTGCTTCGGAGCTGAATGAGCTCGCACAGGGAGCGCCTGACGCTCGTGTGGACACCGCCTCGACTGTCAGGGACTTCAACTCGGCGACAAGCGCTTCGTGCTCTCAGCCAAGTGGTGGGAGCGCTGGTGCCAGTTCGTAGACTTTGACAGCGGCGATGGCGACGGGCGTGCGGGTGCGGAAGGATTGGCGGACGCGGCTCCAAGCAAGATCAACAACCTGCCGCTGCTGCACGTGTCTCCAGGCACGGCGCTGGACGAGCTGATGGGCGGGCCACTGCGGCCGCAGCTCCGAGAGAACTACCACTACGTGTTGATCCCGCAAGAGGCGTGGGACGCGTTGCTCTGCTGGTACGGCGGCGGGCCGACGATTGCGCGCTTTGTGGTTGAAGTCGGCGATCCGACGCTCGGGAACGCCTTCAAGATGGTGCAAGTGTATCCGGTACGGCGTGGCCAGAGAGGGAGTCGTGTATGTGGTGGTGCATTGGGCTCACGAGAGGCGAATGCGGATGGTGGGTCGGCCGGCCGGCTGGGAACAGGAGCAAGCGGAGGCGGAAGCGGAGGCGCTGAAGAACACGGCAACGAACAAGACGGCGGTGAAAGCGACCGTGTCCCACGTGGCACCGGCTCCTGGCAAACCGCTTTCGCCGAACGCGAAGTCGTCCGTGGAACGACGCGCGGTTCCTGCGTCCGTGTCGGTCCCCAAGATCTGTGGCGCGTGTCGATCGACCGCAGGGTCGCTGAAGCGCTGCGGGAACTGCCAGCTGATCTGGTACTGTGGGGCGGCGTGCCAGACGTCTCATTGGAAGTACCACAAAGCAGCGTGCAAGGCAGCGACAGCCAGTGCTGGAGACATGGCCCAGGACGGCGCGGCGGAGGAGCGTCGCGGCAAGATGGGGCTTCGGAACCTAGGCAACACGTGCTTCATGAACTCGGCTCTGCAGTGCCTGAGCCACGTGGAGCTGCTCACGAGCTACTTCTTGAGCAACCGGTACCAGAAGGACCTCAACAGGGACAACCCGCTCGGTACGGGCGGCAACTTGGCGCTCGAGTACGATGCGCACCTGAAGGAGCTCTGGTTCGGCACCTCTCCAAGCATGACTCCAGCAGGGCTGAAGCGCGCGATCGGGCGGTTTGCCCCGCAGTTCTCGGGTTTCCAGCAGCACGACTCGCAGGAGTTACTCGCATACCTTCTCGACGGGCTGCACGAGGACCTGAACCGAGTGAAGCAGAAGCCGTACACGGAAGTGAGCGAGTCGGACGGGAAGACCGACGATGCCGTGGTGGCGAAGGAGGCGTGGGACCGCCACTTGCTCCGCAACGACAGCATCTTCGTGGACCACATTCAGGGCCAGTTCAAGTCGACGGTCGTGTGTCCGATCTGCGCTAAGGTCTCGATCACGTTCGACCCGTTCAACTGCGTGCAGCTTGAGCTGCCGATGCAGCAGAACCGGAAGATGGAGGTCATCCTGGTGCCGTCCAAGGGTCCCATGACGCGATACTGTCTCGAGGTGTCGAAGCGCGGGAGCATGCTGGGGCTGAAAAAGGCGCTGGCGAAGTTGTGCGGGATCCCGTCGTCGAGCCTCCTGGCAGCAGACATCTACCAGTCGATGACGTACCGGGTAATCGGGTGCGTTGAGGCTGCAGCTTTGACGAGTGTTTGGCTCTGTCGATTGAGCTCGTTGTTGACCTCTTGGGGTGAGTTGCAACGCACAGTGACACGGAGCGACTGGCGCGCTTGCGAGACGAAGACCGAATCCTGATGTTCCAAGTCGAGTCTCCGCCCCCGTCCAGCGAAGAAGACGCTCCCTCACGTCGCTATGGATTCCTGTACCACCGCCTCGAGTCTGGGCTGGTCGGGGATCCTCTGCTGTTCACGTTCGATGTCTCGACAACCTGCCTAGAGTACGTGCGCTGCTCTGTTGGCTTGTTTCATTTGTTCGTTCTTGCGGTACCACAGAGTACTCGTCATCTGACATGTGGCAATGCTGTGTCGCCTACTCTGCTCCGAGCAGAGTTCTAGAGCAATGGTCGTTGCTGATCGAGAACCATGTCGCGCAGGTACTTTGGCTACAGATGAACACATCGGTGGCTGGCAATTGTGTGTGGCTGAGTCCCCACGTCGCTCGTGGCTGACGCATTCTGGTGGTGCATACAGTCTGCCGCGACTCGGATCCCGGCCGGTGTTCTCGCTCCGTGCGTGTACCTGAGCGACCGTGACGGAGGGTACTTGCGCCACGAACCCGTCCCGGTGACAAAGGACACGCGCTTCGCGGACTACGTGCGGCTGCAGCAGGAGGACGAGAGTGAGGACCTGGTTTTTGTCACCCTCGCGTGGTCCCCGAGCCTCCTGTCGACATCAGCAGCTCCGCGACCCGATCGCGAGAATATTGTGAGCCACGAGACAATGAAGGCGAAGGAGGCGAGCGGGCAGCGGCCGCACGACGGCGTCTCGCTGGACGACTGCTTCCGCAACTTCACGAAGACAGAGACGCTGGACCAGGCGAACCTGTGGTACTGCTCGCGGTGCAAGGAGCACCGGCAGGCGCGCAAGACCATGGAGATCTGGAAGCTTCCGGACGTGCTCATCCTCTCGCTCAAGCGCTTCGAGTACCGGAACGAGGTCTTGCGCGACAAGCTCGACGTGTTCGTGGACTTCCCCCTCGAGGGGCTCGACATGACCCCGCACTGTCTCGAGACGCGTGCGGACCCGGACCACCTGACGTACGACCTCTTTGCGGTGAGCAACCACTACGGCAGCATGGGCTTCGGCCACTACACGGCGTTCGCCAAGAGCTGGCAGAGCGGCAACGGCGAGCGGTTCCCCGGCTGGTACTCGTTCGACGACAGCCACGTGTCGCCGGCGATGCCGTCGCAGGTGAAGAGCAACGCCGCGTACATTCTCTTCTACAAGCGCAGGACCCTCGCTGGCAGTGGCGGCGGCGGCGCTGCTCCTGCTGCTGCTGGGGTTGGGGGTGGCGATGGTGGCGCGACGTGCAAGTAGAGAGAGACGACCGGCGCGATCAGCGGAGGCGTGGCGACTGCTCCTGGAGGACAGACAAGCTGCGGATAGACGCGGAGCAGAGCAATGGCGCGCGAGTGCGTGCGATTGAACAAACAGGAAAGGAGGACAAGCAGAGCTATGCGTACGCTCGTTGATGGCTAGAGCGACACTTCTTGCGTGCGGCCCGGTGCCGCCGCCGCCCCAGAGCGGTGGTTGCTGCGGTGGCTGCTGCTGCTCTCCGGGCGAGACCTGCTCTGGGTCCGCTCCGACCGGCCGCTGCTCTCGGGGCGCGCAGCGCTGCTCTCGCTACGGCCGGAGCGCTCGCTAGAGGACGCACCTACGCCCGACGCGTTCTTCTCAGCGCGACGACGCGCCTGCGCGCGCTTCTTGCGCCGCTCCTCGTCCGTCATCTCGTACTTGTAAAACTGCTTCTCGGCCGACGGCAGCTCGGGCGGCGCGTCCGGCGAGCTCCCAGCCGCGCTCGTCCGCCGCAGACGGTTTTTGGCGGTGATGAGCGCGGCCGCCGCTTTCACCTTGCCGGCGTTCGCGGCCGACGCTGCGACGGACGCCGCGTTCGTCGCCTTCTCCTTGCCCACGACGGCCGCCGACGTCGCCACCTGGAACGCCTGCGTGCCCTTGACCTTCTCCTTGCCGACGACGGCGGCAATGGAGGCGCTCTGGAACGCCTGCGTGCCCTTGACTTTGTCTCGGCCGACCGCGGCCGCCTCGGACGCCGCGTGCAGCGCCTGCAAGCCCTTTTCTCTGCCGACCGACGCCACGGACGCGCCAGCCGAGTAGAGCGTGTTGCCCGCGCGGTTCGCCATCACTTTGAAGTTCTCCATGTTGGCTGGCGCTCGAGTCTGAAGGTGGGCGCGAACGAGGGCGACACGAGCGTACGAGTCGCAGAGAGAGAGAGAGAGAAAGAAAGAAAGAGAGAGAATGCAACGCGGGGGACGACGCCAACTGCTGTGCGCAAGTTCTCGAATGAGAGCAAGCGAGAGAGAAAAAAACGGAAGAGGAGTGTGAAGTACAGTAGTCGACTTTTACGCGATCCGGATCTTTGAGTGGTGGCATCTACACGCATGGGGATCGAGACTTCCTGGCATCCGTACGTGCTGCTTCTTCGTGTGTGCGCGCAACGCAAGTCATCAAGCGCAAATGTGTATTATAGACAGCAGTCCGTGCTCCGCACGTAGCAAGTTACGCAGGCTGCGGCAGCACACTATGCAATGCAGGGAGCAGTCGCTCGTTCTCACCGACGCGCGTACATGCACCAGCCGACGTTCCATCCTCCGACGCGCTCACGCTCGAGGTCTCGTCGCCCTCAACTTCACGTACTCACCTTCGTCTCCACCTCCTCCTTCCCTTTCTCCGATACGCGCTCAGAGCGAGCGGTGGAAGATGCCGCCACTCTCGTCAACCGCAAAGATGTCGCCGGCAGTGTGCACGATGAACGCCATCGTGGCATCCATCTCCACCCAAGCCGGACTGGTCCCGAGGCCTTCCAACGCACACTGCGCGTTGCTCGCGCTGTCGACGCCGCACAGACGCACGCCGTCGAATGACACTTGCTCGATCACCTTGCTCACCTGCACCCACGCTGGATCGAAGTGCGCGCGACCCGCGAACGCGCCGCCATCGACGCCAATAGCAAACAAGCGGCCATTCACCAGCTCCACCTGCTTGAAGCTGCCAGGGAGCTCCCGGACCGACAGCTCACTGCGAATGTACGCGTCCGAGCACTGGATCTTGTTCTCCAGCGTCACGAGGCACAGCTGCTTGTTGTCCGTCGTGACGTGCTTGACGCCCGAGTAGATGCGACGCCAGTCAGGATTGCACGAGACCGAGGAACCAACGAGCAGCTCGTGGTCCGTCGACACGCCGTACAGCACGTCACCATACACGACCATCTGGATAAACTTGTTCGGCAGACGCTTCCACGTTGGCGCACCCTCGCCGCGGATGTTATCGCTCGCGCACATGGCGTCGTTGTTGCTGTTGACGCCGCAGAGGTTCTTGCCGTCGAACGATAGCTGTACGAGGGAGCCGTCGATCATGTTCCAGCCGTAGCCGCCACGCATCGGCATATTGCGGCCGAAGCTGAGCAGGGAGCAGTTCACGTGGAGCCCGTTGAACCAGAATCGGTCCCACGACCACGCGATCTCACCAGTTGGATAGAACCGGATCGTGCCGTTCGTGTACCGGTACACTCGTTGGTACGGGTCGCCGATGCACCGAACCGCTCTTCCTTCGGGCAGGAACGGCTGGTTGAACTCCATGTCAGGACCGCGAGGGACGCCCGAGCAGTCTGTCGGGAAGGCATACTTCCAGTTCACGTCCCACGACCACGCGACGACTTCCGACGGGTACAGTCGGATCTGGCCGCTCGTATAGCGGAACGTCTCCATCCCTTGAAGGCCGCATCGGATCGCCTGCCCTTCCGGCCACTGGAAAGGAGTCGGCAGCCAGAAGTCGAGATCGTAGCCTTGGGTAAGCCGGTCGCAGTCGATGAAGACTGGGCTCGCCCAGTTCAGGTCCCACGATCTCGCGATGAACGGGTTCGGATACCAGTGGAACTTGCCGTTCATGTAGCGGTAGATGTTCGGGCCATCGTCGCACTTGATCGGCTGGCCCTCTGCGAGAGGAGGCTGGTTGAACTTCATGTCGGGTCCCTGAACCAGTGCCGTGCAGTCCACCACCGTAATCCGCTCAATCCACGTCGGGTCCCACGACCTCGCGATGCGATCGGTGGGGTACAAGCGGTATTGCCCAATCGTCAGCCGGTACACTTCCAACTGCTCCGGCGAACAACGAATCGGAGCTCCTTCGGGGAGTCCAAACGGCGATGGGAGCTTCTTCTCCATCGGAGCGCCGTACGGCAAATTGCTGCAGTCGATCATGAGAGGGCTCGCCCAGTGCGGGTCCCACGATTCCGCGATCTCTGGGGTCGGGTACATGCGCACAACGCCGTTCATAATTCGGTAGATCGCGGGCGAGATATCGCACTTGACCGGGGCGCCCTCCCAGATTGGAGGCTGGTTGAACTCCATGTCGTTCCCGATCGGCAAGTCCGCGCAGTCGACAGTCTCGGGATTCTCCCAGTGTGCATCCCACGAAAACGCGACTCGGGAGTTTGGGTACAGGCGCCGCTGACCACCAGTCAGGCGGTACACGCGCATATCGTTCGGGTCGCACTTGATCGGGTGACCCTCGGGCAGTCCAGTCGGAGGTGGAAGCTTCAGCGGCATCGGCTTGCCGACATCGAGGTTGGTGCAATTGAGGAGGACCGAAACACTCCATGTCGTATCCCACGAAGCCCCGATCGTGGGGTCTGGGTACAGCCGCAGCGTGCCATTGACGTATCTGAAGATCTTCGGACTGTTGCTGTTGTCGCATCGGACTGCTTGTCCGTCAACCACCAGTGGCTGTCTGTACTCCATATCGCGGCCCCGCGGGAATCTTGTGCAGTTCACCGTGGTGAAGTTGCTGTTCCAGAAGAAGTCCCACGACGACGCGACGACTTCACTCGGATACAATCGAAGCTCCCCACTCGCAAAGCGGAAGACGTCCGGCTGAGCCTCGTCGCACTTGACCGCTTTGCCCTCCGGGATGCTCGGACGAGGGTACTCCATGTCCCAGCCGTGGAACAGGAACTCGCAGTCGATCGTGTTGGCAGACCTCCAGTTCGCGTCGTACCAGGCGGCAACCTCGTACGTCGGGTAGCGTCGGACACCGCCGCGGGTGAATCGGTACACATCAGGTCCTGCGTCGCACTTCACAGCTTGACCCTCAGGAAGAATCGGTATCTTGATCATCATCGTGTTGCCGAGGGGCAGACCCGAGCAGTCCGGGACACTCACGAAGTCCGTCGCGTAGCTTCGGTCCCACGACAGCGCTGTTCGCTCGTTCCAGAACAATCGTCGCTGACCGCTGCAGAAGCGATACGTCGCATCTTCGCCCGCGCACCGCATCGACAGACCCTCCTCCATCATGGATCCCACCGGCGTGTACAGCTGCATGTCCGTGGATTCGAAAACCCAATCGCAGTCGATCACGATGAACTTCGCCCAGTCCGGATCCCAAGACGCCGCGATCGCTTCGGACCTGTACTTGCGGCGCTCCCCACACGAATACCGGTACATATACTTCAGGTCGCTGCTGCACTTGATCGCCTGGCCTTCCTTCAGCATCATCGGAGGCTTCACCGCCATCTTCGGGCCGAATGCGAGTCGCGTACAGTCGATCACCTCGGCAGTCGTATACTTGCGGTCCCACGATGCTGCAGTCAAGACGTCCGGGTACAAGCGAAGAGTTTCGTTTGTGTAGCGGAAGAACACGTCACCCTCCTTGCAGCGCACCGTCTGTCCCTCGATGAGACGCTGATTGTCCGGCATCGGGTCGCCAATAGGAAGCTGGGCACAGTCCACATTCACGACGTTGTTCTTCCAGTTCGGGTCCCACGATACGGCGATCGCCTCAGTCGGGTACAGACGACGAATACCGCTGGTCAGGCGGTACACTTGCGCTTCGTTGTCGCCGCACTTGATCGGCGTGCCGTCCGGTAAGCCCGTAGGCGGCGGGTACTTCATTGTCATGTCCGGACCAAACGTGAAGACGGAGCAGTTCACGAGCATGGGGGACGCCCACAGCTCGTCGCCCCACGACATCGCGATCTCGTTCGTCGCGTAGTACCGAATCGTGCGGTTTGAGTACCGAAACAACGCGGGTCCTTGTGTGCACCTCACTGTCCGTCCCTCGGGGATCATTGGCCAGTTGTAGTCCATCGGTGGGCCGATCGCCATCATCGTGCAGTCGATCCTCACGTACGCCCCCCACATCGGATCCCAGGAAAACGCGATCTCTGACGTTGTGTAGGAGCGCAGCTGGCCGCCACCAAATCGATATACCCCGCGCGGAATCATCGTGGACCCCGTGCACTTGACTGACTGGCCCTCGGTCAGCTTCCCCAGGAAGAACGTCATCGGCAGTCCCAACGCGAACTCGTCACAGTACACGTTCACTGCATTGCGCCATTCTGGGTCCCACGATTCGGCAGTCCGCGTGTCCGGGTACAGGCGAAGCGTTCGGTTTACGAAACGGTAGAGCTCCGTGCCGTCCGGAGCGCACCTCACTGCCATTCCATCGCGCAACGGCGGCTGGTTGTAGCCCATGTCGTCTCCGAAGATCAGAAGCGAGCATTCTGCAAGCACCACATCCGCCGTTTGCACACCCCAGGACATTGCGACTTCCGGGGTGCGGTAGCGACGCAGCAGACCGTTGGCGAAGCGGAAGACTCCCGAGCCAAAACTGCCACACCGCACCGACTGGCCTTCGTTGAGCTTGGTGGGCGGCACGGGTTTGATGTCTGTGTCGTCACCACGCGGGAATGGCGCGCAGAAGACAGCAACAGCGTCCATCCAATTCGGATCCCACGACTGAGCGACAACATGCGTCGGGCAATGGTGCATCGTGTCGTTCTCGAACAGGAAAACGGGAAATTCTTCATCGCTGTCCACGCACCTCACGAGCATCTTGTCTGGGATATATGGCTTCTTGAACTCCATGTCGTCGCCACGCGCCAACGAGGAGCAGTCCACCTTGATAAACATACCCCAGGCTGGGTCCCACGAGGTAGCGATCGCTTCGCTCGGGTACAGGCGAAGCATACCGCTTGTGTATCGGAAGACCATGTCGCTCGTCGGGTCGCACTTGATAGGCTGACCTTCCGGGAGATTGATCGGAGGAGGTAGCTTCAGCGGCAGCTTGGGACCCTTCTCGAGTGGCGTGCAGTCCACGACCTCCGCAGCTTCCCAGTTGACATCCCACGACGCAGCGATCTCCGCGTCCAAGTACAGACTGATCGTGCCGTTCCAGAATCGGTAGACCTCCGAGCTCGCATCGCCTTCGCAGCGAACAGCCTGGCCGTTCCAGATCGCTGCTGGTTTCTTCGCCATGTTCTCACCACGGTCGAAAGCTGTGCAGTCGGCGATGACGAAGACATCCCAGTAGGGGTCCCAAGACGAAGCGATCTCTGCGGTCGGGTACAAACGGCGCACGCCCTTCGTGAAGCGGAACACCATCTCGTCGCTTTCGTCGCACTTGATCGCCTGGCCTTCCACAAGCCTCGAGACTGGGGTCTTCGGAGTCGGAGCCGGAGTGTTCAGGTTGTTGACCGGCATATCGTCGCCGCGGGAAAGCGCCGAGCAGTCTGCGGTAACAGCCAAGTTCCAGTACGGGTCCCACGACGCGGCGATCTCCTCAGTCGGGTACCAGCGGCGCCTTCCATCCGTGTAGCGGTACACCATGGCGTCATTCCACTCGCAGCGAATTGGCTGCCCTTCAAATAGCCTGGACGGGTCGAGCTTTGCTGGAGGCGTGAAGGTCGACGGCAACTCGTTCATCCCCAAGTCGTCGCCACGGATCAGCGTCGAGCAGTCGGCGAGCACGAACCCTGCCCAGCGTGGATCCCACGACGCGGCGATCTGCTCGGTCGGATACCAGCGGCGCATGCCCTTCATGAAGCGGTATACCATGCTATCGTCGAGCTCGCACTTGATCGACTGGCCCTCGACAAGCATCGAGACCGGAATCCTCGGAGGGTTGGGCGGGCCATTAAATTCCATGTCGGCGCCACGGATCACCAGCGTGCAGTCGGCAACGATCGCCTTGTTGTAGTAC
>SMMQ01002151.1:44203-61916 GCA_008271595.1 [Pythium] brassicae (nom. inval.) | reverse complement strand
CCCCCCCCCCCCCACACACACACACACTGCGCGCAGGTTCCCGGAGACAGGAGTGTCGCTCCGCCCAGGGTTCATCTACGGGCAGCGCCGCACGACCTCGTTCAGCATCCCGCTGCAGCTCGCCGGCGCCCCAATGACGCTGCTGTCCCGCAACCTCGGCGCTGTCTCCGCAGTCGTGCGCTGTATCCCGTTCTTCGGGGAAGAAATGCACGCGGCGGTGCCGGTGGCCGCGGTCGCGAAGGCCGCGGTGCTGAGCGCAATCGGCCCGGTGCACGGGCAGACGCTGGACACGACCAACATCCTGGCGCTCGCGGACTCGTTCCACAAGCACAACCCGCTCTAAGACGTGGGCTGAGACGAACCCACAGGATCACTACCCCACACACACGCACAACACAAGGCACACGCTCTTCGAACAATGTCCAACGGCTCGATGAAGTGCCGATCTATTGCGTTCCGAGCCCAGCGCGTTCCTTGCCTGCCGCGACTTTGGCGGCCGTGCGACCTACCGCCTCGCCATCGCTTGCGCCGTGAACTTCATCCCAGAGAGCCCGATGCTCTTCTTGCGCTCCTCGGCGTCGGCTTTGCGCTGCTCCAACTCGCTCGTCCGGTCCTTCCAGTACTTCTGCTCGGCCACGCTCACCCCCACCGTCCACCACCACACACACACACACACGCCCCACATTCAGCGACACAGCACATCCCGTGCATCGCACGCTTGACCCCAAAGCCCACCTCTCTCCGCTTCTCCTCCTGCTTGGCGAGCTCCAGCTGCAGCGCCTTGGCGTCCTCTTCTGTCGACTTGACGCTTGCGCTGAAACAGATCTCTTCGAGCGTCTGAGCCTGGTTGCGAATGCAGCAGCGCTCAGTATTGAAGTAACAAGTGTGCGGTCACCGTGCCGCGTCTCTCTCCTTGGCCCAGCAGCGCTACTCCTCACCCACAGATCCCGCGTCGCGGTGCTCTCGGCAGTGAGCTCCAGGAGCTTCTGGCCGTTCGCAGCGAGCAGGAGCAGCTCCGCCGGTCCTTTTTGTACGCAAGCGCATAGCATTACGTTGTCAGGCTCTCGAGTGTGTACAGTAGACGCACATGCATAACGAGAGACGCCCGCATGATGCACGCTCGTCGCAGTACCGTTGACGCAGACCCTCGCGACGCGACTGACCGCGATCTCCTCTGTCCGGTTTGAGCCCGTCGCTTGCCGCCACTGCAGTCTACCGGCATGCGTTGGATTCGCGCATTCCACAGGCATCACTCTTGCTAATCAACAGCGGCTCACGTAGAGCGCCCGTCAGTTGTCGCTGTGAGTGAGCAGAAGCAGAGCGCACCTTGTGGCCGACGGGCTGAGCTGCAGGTGGATGCGCTCGGCGCGACGCAGCACGCCGCCGAGGAACGGCGCCTGCCGCGTGAACTCGGCACCGTCCTTGAGCAACTGCTGGCGCTGCAGTAGCTCCGCATCGCTGCCACCACCGCAGCACACGTTGCCCATCGAGCAAGTTGCCGTGCGCTTGCGTAGTTGATGCCGATGCGGAAGGATTGACGCACTTTTTGTGACGTTTGAAGCCAGGAATAGATTTAGGTGACTCTAACGCACCACACTTTGTACTCGCTGAAGCCACATTTTATTAACGCTTCAAGATCTCTTGCCGCACCATACACGCAACATAAAGCAGTAAGTAACGCCACCGTTTTCGGGCCGCAGCACCACATTCGCCACAACACACATGGCCAAGTTCACGCCGCCGCCACTGCGCGCGGGGGCCTCGCCGCCCCCTGGCGCCATGGAAACGACGGTGCTGATCGTCGTGAATGTCCTCCCGCTCGTATTCGCGCGCAACGCGGCGGACGACGGCTGGGACGTGCACTGGAGCTCCAGCGCCACGAGCATGTTCTACCGCCGCCTCGTGAGCGACGCCGGCCGCTACACGCCGCTCTTCATCGGCTGCCCCGAGGTGTTTGTGGCGTCCGCGGAGGAGGAGGCCGTGGAGCGCCAGCTGCGCGGCTTCCAGTGCGTGCCCGTGTTTCTCGACCCGGCGGTGGCGCACCGCTACTTCCAGGGCTTCTGCAAGGGCGTGCTCTGGCCGGTCTTCCACAACGTCGTGGACGTGTACAACTCGGCGCAGCTCACGCTGGACGAGTGCGCAGACGACGCGAGCCCACGCGAGAATGACGCCACCGCGGCGCGAGGCGGCAGCAGCGCCAACGAGGCGCGCAGCGCGTTCGCAGGCAACTGCTGGCGCGACCCCGCGTCGTGGAACCCGGCGGCGCAGGACAAGTGCTGGACGGACTACTGCAGTGTGAATAGGACGTTCGCGAAGCGCATCATCGAGAGCTATCACGATGGGAACCTGATCTGGCTCCACGACTACCACTTCCTCATGCTGCCGTCGTACCTCCTGCGCAAGGTGCGTACGGCGCTCGTGACGCTCTACCTGCACGTCCCGTTCCCGTCGAGCGAGATCTTCCGCTGCCTCGCGGTGCGGACCGAGATCCTCCGCGCGATGCTCTGTGCCGACCACATCGGCTTCCTCGTCTTTGAGCACGCCCGGCACTTCCTCACGAGCTGCAAGCGCCTGCTCGGACTCAACTACGCGTCGAGCCCGAACGGCATGCTCGTGGTCGCGTACAACGGCCGCCGGGTCAACATCTCGTGCTCGCACATCGAGCCGGACGTGAGCCACCTGCACTCGATTCTGGACAGCGCCGACGCGGACCGTGACGCGCTCGCGTTCAAGGACGCGATCGAGGCGCACGTGTACGACCGCGCGCGGCAGAAGAAGGTCGTAATCGCGTCGGTGGACCGGCTCGAGGGCCTGGCTGCGCTGCCGCTCAAGCTGCGCGCGTTCGACCGCTTCCTGGCGCTCCACCCCGCGAAGCGCGGGTCTGTCGTGCTCGTCCAGATCGGCCTGTCGATGGACTCGCGCCCGAACGACTACCGCCAGACGCGCGAGTACGTGACCCGGTTCGCCGCTGAGATCAACCGCCGGTATGCGCCGCCGGGCGAGAAGGTCGTGCACTTTGAGGAGAAGCCCGCGACGACGTGCACCGAGCGGATGAACCTGTGGCGCCTGAGCGACGTGTACCTGGACACGAGCGTCCGGTGCGGGCTCTCGCTGCTGCCGTTCGAGTACGTCGTCGCGCAGAAGCGCAGCCACGAGCTGAGCCCGGGCGCGCGCCGGCACTTTGGCGCGATGGTCGTGTCCGAGTTCGCGTCCTACAGCCGGATCCTGAACGGCTGCCTGCTCGTGAACCCGTGGAAGACGGACGACATTGTGAACGCGCTCGTGAAGGCGTGCGAGATGAACTACTACGAGAAGCATAACCGCTTCCAGATGAACTACACGTTTCTGGCGAGGCACATGGAGACGAACTGGTCCGAGCGCCTGCTCTCGGACGTCGAGGCGGCGGTGTGCAAGAAGCAGCCGGTGGAGGCCGGCGCGACGCTCGACGTCGGCTTTGGGTTCGACTACCGCGTCATGCAGTTCGAGTCGGGCTTTGTGCAGCTCGACGTGGACGACTTGGTGCGGAAGTGCGCGGCGAGCGCTCGTCGGCTCTTCGTCTTCGACTACGGCGGCACGCTGAGCTGGACGACAAGCATCTTGGAGGAAGACGGCGCGACGCACTACCACCGCAACGGCTCGGTCGACAGCGGGATGTCGAGCTACGATCCCGGGAGCTGGCGCGCAGCGTTCGGCCAGGACGTCATCCGGTACATCGACGGGCAGGTGCGCACGCCGCTGTCGGACGAGGCGCGCGACAACCTCCGCACGCTGTGCGACAACCCGCAGAACGTCGTGTTCGTCTCGAGTTCGGCGCGGCGCGCGGAGCTGGACGCCGAGTTCGCGAGCATCGCGAACCTGAACCTGGTCGCGGACAACGGGTTCTACCTGAAGAAGGCGGGGACGCCGCGCTGGGAGTGCATCTACGCGGATGACGACCTGAACCTCGACTGGAAGGACGACGTGAAGCACATCATGCAGTCGTTCGCGTCGCGGACGAATGGCGCGTACCTGATCGTAAACGAGGCGTCTATCATATACGACTACCGGAGCTGCGACCCGGAGTACGGCGAGATCCAAAGCACAGAGCTCCACGAGCAGCTCCGGCAAGTGCTGAAGGTGAGTGCGCGACGCTGGGGCTGTGACTGGCGGTGTATGCGTTCGACCAGCGTCATGCGCTAAGGAAGGAACATTTGTCGTGTGGCGCCCTACTCTTCCAGAAGTCGGATGCAAGCATGTATCGCGGCAAAGGGTTTGTGGAAGTGCGCCAGTTCGGAGTGAGCAAAGCGGCGGTGGTGGCGCTGATCCTCGGCTACTTGAAGGACAAAGTCGGCGTGCCCGACTTTGCTTTCTTCGCCGGCGACGACGGATCAGACGAGCTGGCGTTCAAGGGTACGGGAGGAAGAAGACGCGTCTCCTGGCTGAGGACACCAGAGCTGCGATCTGGCGACGTGCGAAGGCCATTCGCTGACTCTCTCTGACGAATGGCTGCGTGTTGTCTGCTTTCTGCGCAGCGCTGGCGGCGTTTGCCGAGCACGAGCCGACACTGAAGCACGCGATTGCGTGCACAGTCGGGATGAAGCCCAGCTGCGCCAAGTTCTACGTCGTGCGTCACAGTCGATTATGACGTTGCTGAGCTGGCAATCGCCAGCATTGTTCTAACGCTATGACGGATGGACGATGGTTGCTGATGCCAGAACGGCGTCTCGGACGTGCTTGCTGCCATCCACGCGATTGCTGGGCGGGTAGGTGGCACACCAAAGCGCTCCTTCCACCCATCGCCCCCACTTTGCTGATACTCGCAACCACTTCCGCGGTGCCTCCTGCCAGCTTCGCTTCGAGCGCAGGCGGTCGGGCGTGTTCGGCAAGCAGAGCTTCTTTGCCCAGTTTGCGGCGCAAGGCTCGCTGGTCAACGCCCGGTTCATCCGGTCGCTGTCCGTCGAGTCGGGCGGCACGGAGCTGTCGGAGATGGTGTTGGCGACAGGAGCGGGTGCGTTGGGGGCGAGCGATTGCACCACTCCGCCAGACGACGAGCTGTCTGCACTCTCGTCGTGCGCGCGCCGGCTCTCGGCTTACGTGGAACCGTTCGTGGCGCCCGGGTGGCTGGCGATCGGCGCAGCAGTGGGGCTCGGGTGCGTCGCCGGCGTCGCGATCGGCAGCCATCCCCGCGTGTTCGAGCGGTTGCGTCGCCTGAGAGGAACAGGCGACTAGGGGGGACAGGAACCCGCTGCGTATGCATGAACGCCCTTGTGTGAACAAAGCATTGCTGTCAACAACCCGACACGTCCGTCCGCCTGACTCGCTGCCTCAAGTCTTCGAATGGGCTCATTCTGCTTCAAGCTTGGTCAAAGTACTACAGTAGAACACCCAGTTGGGTATACTGTATCTACACTTTTGTGGTACACTGTACAGTGGTTTCAAACTCATTTTGTTGGCAGAGAGTAAAAAACGCAAGCGAAGAGCTCCGCGAACTCGCGACGACTCGCTCGGGATCGCACTCCCCGTCGCTGCCGCTCTGCGCGTCCCACGTCGTCGTCGTGGACAGCACGCGTCAAGCGAGGACGATGGCCCGCGCCCTGCCGTCGAGAGCGCAGTCGCCCAAGATCTACATCCCGCGCGCCAGCGGCGAGTTCCGCACGTAGTGCGTCGATTTTTTGCGTCTCTCTTGCTGCTTTGTGAATGGCCTTGCGGTGGCTGCGCTCTGACGCCGCTCCCTCTCTCTTATTGTGTACGGTCCGCTCTCTGCAGTGCCACGTTCCAGTCGATCTCCCTCGCGAGCGACGCGCGCAGCAGCAGCCGCTCGTTTCTCGGCGAACTGGCCGCGCGCCGGTCGCTGCGGCAGCAGAAGCAGCTGCCGCATCCCCAGTCGACGAGCAAGCGGCCAGTGGCAGCGAGGCGCAACACGAGCAGATGCGGCGACGGTGGCTGCCTGCGCTGCGTGCCATGGGTCCTAAGCGTCGCGGCGCTGCTCTTCGCGCTGGGCGTCGGCGGCATCGCCTTCGCAGCGTACCGCGTCGCCACCGCCGCGGTGGCCACGGACGAGCTGCTCTTCCTCGGCGCGCTCGTGTCGTTCTCGTTCTCGCTCGTCGTCGTGCTCTGCTACGCCAAGAGCCGCGCGGTGCGAGCGCATCCGAACCCGCTCATCTTCAGCAAGAGGTGCGTAGGGAGGAAGGAGCCACGTCACCCAGACGCTGCTGGTAGCGCACGTTTGCATGTCATACTAACCCCGTTGTCTGTCCTCGTGCGGTTGCGGACGCCCCCCTCCCCCCCCCGTCTGCAGCCTTGTGGACCTGCTGCTCGCCAGCCTCTACATCTTTCAGTACTGCGCGACCGAATTCGCGGCCACGCCCGTGGCGCTCCCGTTCCGGCTCGCGGCGCTCACGCAGGCACTGCTCGTGTGTGGCGAGTTCTGGTTCTTTGCGATCCCAATCGACCTCGTGCAGTCGATCACGAACCCGTTCACGTCGTACGCGCACAACTTTCGCGTCTACTGGGTCTACTCGACGCTCAGCGGCACGGCGTGCGGCTTCATCCTGTGGTTCCTGGGCGACGATAACGCCAGCGACGCCAGCCCCACGCATCACCACAGCAGCAGCAGCAGCAGCAGGAGCGGCAAGGAGGACCAGCGGTTCTTCTGGTTCCACCACAACACCGACATGCCGGGCTTCTTCTGGCACCGCTGGATCCTGTACCATGTCTGGGTGCTCGTCTACCTGCTCTTCGGCGTCTACTGCATCGGCTTTGTCCAGCGCCGCCTGCGCCGCGGGCTCGAGGAGACGTTCGACGTGCGCCGCCACATCCTCTCGAACGGTATCTTCACGTGCGCGATCTACATCTCGTGGTCGCTCGCGATCCTCGCGCTCTTCGCGGTCTCGAACCTCGCCGCCACGAAGGATGCGCTGCCGACGCGCGCGTTCCGCCTGCTTATCAACGTCAGCGCGTTCTTCCACGCCGCGCGGGGCTGCGTCAACATCATCGTCTGGCTCGTGGTCAACGGCTCGGTCCTGTCGTCGTTGTGCGTGCGGTCGCACGACCACCACCACCACCGCCAGCAACAGCAACGGAAATCGGTCGCGCAGAGTGACGCGTCGGCGTTGTCGTCCTCGTCGTCGTCCTCCCCGCGCCGCGACGAGCACGAGCTGCTGCTGAACCCGCAGCTGAACCGCGCGCTGCAGCGGCAGATCGTGCACATGGCGACGTCCGGGATCATCGAGTCCGTGCAGCACTTCCTGAGCATGCGCCAGCGGATCCAGTCGAACCAGACGTTCGACCTGGACTGGGCGCGCTCGAAGCAGCGCGACCTGCTGCTCCTGAGCTCGTCCGAGTCGCTCGGCTGTGAGACGACAGCGACGATCCAGGTCGTGGAGGCACGCGGCCGGACGTCTGCGCAGCGGTTCTCGTTCCTGCCCGTGGCGATGAAGGAGATGCAGTTCTACGACTTCCAGCCGCGCGTGTTCGCGTCCATCCGGCTGCTCTACGGCGTCGACGACGCCGCGTACATGTTTGCGTTCCGCTCGACGATGAACGAGCGCATCAGCGAGGGCCGCAGCGGCGCGTTCGTGTTCACGACGTGCGACCGGCAGTACCTCGTGAAGAGCATGACGGCCGAGGAGAAGTCCGTGCTGCTCGAGCTCCTGCCGTCGTACCTGCGGTACCTCAAGTGGAACCCGCACACGCTGCTCCCGCGCTTCCTCGGCTTCCACGCGATGAAGATGTACGGCCAGATCTTCTACTTTGTCGTCATGGGCAACATCCTGAGCACGCCCGAGCCGATCCACCGCCGCTACGACATCAAGGGCTCGTGGGTCGACCGCAACGCGCCCGCGTGCGTGCTCGGTGAGCGATATCGGTGCTCCAAGTGCAACCGCTTCTTCACGTTTGGCGCCACAAGCGACGGCGACGGCGCCGAGCCGTGCGACGCGATGGGGTCGGACCATTACCCGGACATCACGCTGCGCGACAACGACCTGAAGAAGCGGCTGAAGCTCGCCCCGGAGACCGCGAGCAAGCTGCTCAAGCAGCTCACGCGGGACAGCAACTTCCTCGCGAGCATGGGGGTCATGGACTACAGTCTGCTTGTCGGGACGCACTACTCGCACTTTCGCATCGTCGCGAAGAAGAAGCCGGCGACGGCGCCAGCTGCCGCCCGCGCCGCTGCTGGGGCCGTGAGCGCGCCGGAGCTGGAGCGCGAGGTGCCGGGAGGGCCGACAGGTGCCAGTGCTGTCGCGCAAGCCGACGCGACGCCCGACAAGGAGTTCGTACACATACTGGTAGAGCAGCCGCGCGGGCCCGACGAGCACGGGAAAGAGGAGGAAGTGGAGGAGGTGAGCGAGGCGCCCGAGGAGCAGCGGGGGGCATCGCTGCATCACCAGCAGCCGCAGCAGCAGCACCACCAACAACAGCAACAGCCGGTGAGCCAGTCGCGGCGTGTGGGCGGCCACGCGGAGAGCCACTGCTACCGCGCACACCAAGTCTCGGGGCCGAGCGCGTACTACTTTGGGCTTGTCGACATCCTTCAGCAGTGGACGCTGAGCAAGCAGGCCGAGCGCGTGTACAAAGTGCACGTGCTCCGCAAGGACCCGCGCGGCGTGTCGGCGATGGCGCCCAAGCCATACGCGCACCGGTTCCAGCAGAAGATGCGGCAGCTTTTCAGCGGCTCGCAGTCCGCTGCGCCAGTGCGGCAGCTGCTCCTGGAGCAGCAGCAGTCGCAGGACGAGCGGAGCTCCTCGAGCTTCCTCGTCGCATAGGAGCGTAGGAACGTGTCGGAAGGAGTCTGCTGGTCTCCATGACGACACGCGAGTAAATTTAGTCTGTGCATTGGCCCTCTCACCACTCTCTCACTCGCTCGCTGCTCCCACACGACGATGCTGCCGCCACTCAACCTCGCTGCCGAGTCGAAGAGCAGCTTCTTCGCGAGGAAGCGCGTCGATGGACGACGAGCCACGTCCAGTAGCAACACCAGCAGCGCGGAGTCTCCGTTGAAGAATCGGCGAGGCACTGCTCTCGGATCAGGTTCCGTCGCGAGTGCGAAGCGAACGGTGTCGGCCTTTGGCGCCACGACGCCCCGCTCCAACTACTCGAACACCACGCGGACTCTCCTGCCTGCACGCGACGGCAGCTCGGACGGCTCCGACAGCTCGGCGCTGGACGCGATCTCGATGATCCCGCGCGAGTTCTTCGTGCTCGAGACAAACGCCGTGCTGCCCGTGACGCAGTACCCGCCGTCGCAGTACCAGTCCCGCTTCAGCGCGCAGAAGGGCCTGTGGGAGACCGTCGTGTTCCCAGCGCTGTCGCCGCAGACGCGACAGCAGGTCCTGCTGCTCCGGCAGACGCTGAACAAGCTGCGCGATGGGCTGCCGACGACGCCGGGGGCACCCGTGGGTTACTACGATGCGCACACACACGAGCTCGCGTATACGGAAGCGGAGCTGCGCGTGTACTCGCTCTGCTTCCACGAGCTCATCCGGCAGATCAAGTGCATCTGCAGAGAGCAGAGCGAGCTCCTGGGCGAGATCCGGGACCACTACGACGCGGCGCTGGGCCGAATGGTGGAGCAGGTGCGCCAGCTCAACGGCCTCGTCGACAAGCAGGGAAAACAGATCAGCGATCTTGTTCTACAGCACGACCACGCGCTCCGAGCGAACGACGCGCTCGTCGACAGAGCGCTTTGCGCGCAGCCTGAGCACGAGCGAGCGGTGCTCCGAGACACCCGCTCGCGACGCACGTGCGCGTGTGAGCGAGATGGGAGCAGTTCAAACGACGACGAGGACAATGAGAGTGACGCCGACGCGGAGGAGCAGGCGTGGCGGCGAGCGCGACGGGACTGCATGCAACTGGATCAGCTGCAGCGCGCGAAGAGACGCGACTCGCTTGTCGAGGAGAACCTGGCGGCCGCACGGCTGCAGAACGCCTACCAGAAGTACCACGTGCGGAAGCAGCAGCACCGTCTGGCGGTTTGGGAAGAGAAGCACATCGCGGCGCTCGACATCCAGCGCTCGTACCGAGGGTTCAAGCACCGGCAGCTCGCGCTGCACCGGCGAGCGGTGGTGCAAGTCATCCTGAGACGCCGCGAGGAGGAGGCGGCAGTCGAGCTGCTCCAGGCGAATGTCCGAGCGTACTTGCTGAAGCAGAGGAGAGAGGACACGAAGGAGAGCAAGCAAGCAATGTCGAAACCGGAAGTTGGCACCATTGCTGTCAGCGAAACGGGTGGGTCAAGTGCTGTCCCAGGCGACGTGTCCTCAGCACAATCCGGTTCGCCGGACGACACCAATTCTTCCGACACTACTACTCCCACTGCTCACATTGTCGCGAGCCGCGCGCCCGACAAACTTGTTGTACACGGGAGAGGCGGCAAGGATCCGAGTGCGACGCTGATGGGAATCCTGAGCAAGCTCGGCGAGCTCACCGCCGCGATCTCCAAGCTCCAGACTAGGGTAGAGGTGAGAGCAGAAAGGAAGGCGACGGCGCGACCAGAGCCAAGCGACGAAGGTCGTCCGCGCAGTGACGACATGCAGCGCGGTCTCGATACTATCGGATCTGACGAGATGCTGACCGCGAGCGGCGACGGCGGTGGCGATGGAGATGGCGGAGGCGAGCAGAACGAGATCGAGGCGAAGATCAGGCAAGCGGAAGCGCTCGTGGACATGTTCCAAGATGCCGTTCAGTCGCTGCGTGTGACGTCGTCTCAGCGTGCACTGCATACTGGATCACGCGGAGTATTATCCGGATTTCGGCAACAGACGAGTGACGACACGCGTGACGACGCCGAAGGGTGTGATGCCACCACGACGGAGACACTGTGTCAGTCGACGTCGACATCGTCACTCGATCTCCGGTTCTTGCCGTTTGATGTGTCTGAGGAACCGCCCGAGGCGACGAACCGCGACGCCAGAAGCAATGCTAAGCGAGCCACAACCGAGTCGAGCGAGGCCCTCCCTCCATGTATCACGTCACCCACTTCGTCTTCACCTGGGAGTCGTCGACCCAGTGTCGTACGAGCCCGAGCAATGACCGACCCAAGCGGATCGGAGACAAACCACAACGGCGACTTCCACTTGGATGCGTCACTCTGGAACGCCGAGCTGAACGCGATTCACCTGGGTGAGCGCCTCGAAGTCCAAGCACGCAACGCGGAGCTGCTCAGTAAGTTGCTGTCCACACGGGAGATGATGAAGAAGTTCGTGTGGCTCAAGCAGCTCATGAGCGACACGTACGACACGATCGTCGGGAAGCTGCGCGAGGTCCCGTCGCGGTCGCTTCGACAGTTCATCACGACAGACTGCGCGCTTGCGATGTCGCTCGACGAGTGGAGTCGCCATCGCAGTAGCAGCGCACTGGCACGACCCGGGATCGCTACGGACCCAGCGCTGGCGTCTCTGTCGTTCAGTGTCTCAGAGATCGTTCGCGAGCACTTCCACTGCCAGTCCGGTCTGAAGCATCTCGTGCAGAGCGCAATGGACAACTTGGTGGCGAGCATCGACCTGTTCCGATCGGCGGACCCGGACGTTGAGCGCTTCAGCGGGTTCTTCAAACTGGAGAGATCGCACGGCGACCTGCTCTTCTACTGCGTCTGCCGTCATCTGGCCACTCAGGGTGGCTCGGAGTCAGCAGCCGACTCAGTCGGTCGAGCAAACCAGAGCTATTGCCGCCAGCCTGTCTTCCACCCAGACTCGATGCGCGAGCTCATCGAACTCCCCCAAGCACTGCGAGTTGCGAGGCTGCTGTTCCGCGTTGACGAAGGCGACTCGATACAATGTTCAGACGCCGCGACAGTCGAGGTTGAGAGCTCGGTGTACAGGCGCTTCCAACCCGCTGCCGCGTACGACCAGTTTGAAGCGGTGCTGAGTGTGTACTTTGTCGAGGGAGCCGCGCAGGTTGCTGGGCTCACCAAGTCGAACCAAACAGCAGAAGCAACGGCGCACGAGCTGTCGCCGCGCGTTGACGCTGCAGCTCCTACCCTCGGCTTTATCGCGCGTCCGTCGAACGTCAGCCAGTTCCACTCGAAGCAGTTCAACGCTGTCGCCTCTCGAAGCCCGCTCGTGCGCCAACGACACCAGACGCCAACGACTGCGAAACGCGGCCCCAGTGTGTCGGGTATCGACAGTGCAGCGGGAGGTGCTGGAGTGACGACCGCCAAGTGGGTACACTTCGATGACTTCGTCGACCTGCTGCTCAAGTACCGGTCCGAGATGAACCACTTCCACCTGTTTGCACGCTGGACGCGCGAGTTGTTCTCGCTCGGCGCTCAAGACGCGACGGCATCGGCGCAGCTGGCAGCAGGTAGTCCACCAGCGCCAGCGCCCCGCTTGCTGAGCGATTCCGCGTTTGTCGAGACGCTGGCGCCGTACTCACTCGGCCCGAGCGAGCGAGAGCTCGCCAACATTTTCCACAACGCGCTCAAGCAGCGCTGCTTATCGCAGTGGATGCCGCCGCGAGTGTTCACGTCCGTTGTGCTGCTGATGCTGCGCAACGGACACTTGAGCGTGTCGAGCTACCGGCTGCAACCGGAACGAGCGAACGCAAACGCTGCACGGGAGTCAAGGCGGGCAAAGGGGTTCTCGCTTCAAGGGCTCAGCGACGAGAAGCGCTGGATGCACCTCGCGCGCAAGTGGCGCGGCTACGAGTGCGACTTTGAACGAGCTGTCGAAGCAATCTATGAAGAATTTGCGAGGGAGGGCGACGGGGGCGACACGACAGCCGCAACTCGCTTGTTGGAGCTTCGCAACGAGCTGTTTCAGCTCTTCATCGCCAGCTCGGGCGACGAGAACCTGGGACGCGCTGAGGAGCTCTTTGAGCGGATCACCGTGGGTGTGAGAGGCGCGGAGAAGAAGGAGCGCGAGGGCGATGGGATGCAGGATCGAATCGATCTCACCCGGGCGTACTGCCTCGACAGCAGCGACAACGACGACGAGGACGAGGGCGGTTCTAGTAGCAAAGGTGTTGCTGCCGACAGCAGCTCCGGCGTCGACGGCGATGGTGGCGATGGTGGCGATGGTGGCGATGGTGCGGGCGTCGACGAGAGACGGTTCACCCAGCACACTCAGCGGGCTCGCGTGCAGACTGCCGCAGGTCTCGAGGATGCGCAGCAGCAGCGCCAAGAAGCCGTGGATTCTGCCGAGTCTGCGTGGGAGACGGACTCTGTCGTTGTCTGATCAGCAGGCTCCTTCATTGACAAACGCCGCTCTCATCTACTTCGAAACGAAGACTCTACTTGTACATGTCGACACTACGCCCGGGGTACGGCAGCGCGTGGCTCGCAGTCTTGACCGCCGTCACGGGACTCAGAGGCAGCAACGCCGTGCCAGCCTCAACGCCAGTGGTGCCAACGCCCGCACCGCCGCCTGGACGCGACGGATACCCCTTCCGAAAAGAGAGCGAGTGCGTCGGCGAAGGTCCGAACACCGCAGGAGAGCCGACCGGAGTCGAGAGCGAGTCCCGCGGCGCGCCAGTCGGACTTGTGTGCAACAAGTCGCCACAGACGCGCGCGTCCGCGTCGCTGCTGGCGCTCATGCTCGTGCTCTCCCGGCTGTGGCTCGGGGGCTGCAGCAGGTAGCGCCACTTGCTGGCGACGCGGAGCTGCCACGTGAGGAAGCCCGCGAGACAAAGAACGGAGACCGTGGACGCGGCCCAGACGCTGTGGCGGAACTGGATCCACGCGAGTACGGCGAGGTAGACGAAGAAGAGCGAGATGCCGAGCAGCAGCAGCTTGTACGCGGTCATCTGCTCGCGCTCGCACGTGCGCAGCCACCAGGCGGCGAACGGCGAGTCCCACTCGACGTGCGTGAGCGGCAGGCGCTTGACGTGCTCCTCGAGCGCGCCGTAGCCCGCGTAGCGCGTGACCGCGAGTAGCAGCATCGTGCACTGCACGGCGGCCGTGAGCAGCGACACGCACACGATGGTGGCGGAGACAGCGTAGGCGAAGAGCAGCGGCTCCGCGAGGTCTCGCGGAAGGTCGAGGTTCGTGAGCGCCGCTACCGTGAAGCCGCACAGCAGCGCGCATTGCTCCGACACGGCGGCGAGCTGCTCGGCGCGCGCCTCGCACGCGCGATGCTCGCTGGCGACGCGCTCGGCGCGCAGCTGGCGCTCCACGTCGGCGCTGCGCCAGGCGTGCGCGCGCACGGCGTCGTCGCTGATCCACTGCACCGACTGGTCGCGGAACGCCACGTCCTCGTCGCGCCACTGCTTGGCCATGCGCAGGTCGTACGACCCGAAGAGCGCGCTCACGACCGCGGCCGCCATTTCGGACAACGACAATTGACCGCTTCAGGCTGTTGGGCAAAATAATGAATTTAAAAAGTTAAATGCGTCTCATACAAATTCCAAGAAAGAAGATTTGGTGCAATTCGATACAAAAAAAATCAAATCAATACTAGTACATTACATTTTTGAACTCTCCTCGAGCATCACGAGGAGTGCTGTGGTTCGAGTACGAACTCTGTGCGAAGAAGAGAAGGCCAGGAATGGGTATCCTCTGCGCTCGACAGGTACTCACCAAAGTGTGAGGTTGCTTTGCACCAATGCCAAGGGCGTAGATATCGATCCGCTTGGGGGCTTGAGTACGTACAAGTACAAGTACGAGTATCTAAACTTTTTAACTTCGTCGTCGTCGTTGTGAGCTTCTCACACTTGAAGCACAATCCCCATCAGATGGGTGTTCACTTCGATTTTTTCTCGCCAAGCACCAAGCACCAAGCACGAGAGCGTCACGCGCGCCCCACGCCAGCCCACTCCAACGCATGCCGCGCGCCGAGAGCTGCTTCAGCGGCGTGATCGAGTTCTTCGTGCCGCCGCACCCGCCGGCATACACGCCCACGGCCGTGCGCCTGCCGACGCCCCGCGCCGCGCTCAGCCAGATCGGCGTCTCGCTCGTGCGCAGTCCCGCCGGCGCGCTGCCGCCGGCGCTCTACTCGGCGCTGCGGCTGCGGCGCGCGCACGAGCCGCGCTTCGTCTTCCGCCTGGCACAGGAAGGGAGCGGCGTGGACGCCTTTTGCAAGTATGTCTCGCTCACGCGCAGCGAGTTCCACGGCATGATGGCGGACCTGCGCGGCGCCTTCCCGGAGCAGCTCGAGTCCAACTTTGTCGTCGACGTGAAAAAGCTCTGGTGCGTGGGTGTGTGAGAGAGAGAGGGTGGGGAGATGGCCGCCACATTCTGCCAAAAGCGACTGCATCTGACTGCCCCCCTCCCTCGCCAGGGTCTTCCGCGTGCGTCGCGTCGTGTCCGAGACAGAGCAGGACCTGCTCCACACGCTGCGGCAGCTCGTGATGATCCCCGAGGTGCTCGAGAGCGCGTTCTTCCACCGCGCGCTGGTGCTCTCGTCTGCAGAGACCTTGGCGCTTGTCGGGCTCGCCGAGCACATCCGCGCGACGAAGAAGCGCGCGCAGCTAATCCACGCGCTCGTGGACGAGGAGACAAAGCGCATCACGAACGAGACGAACCTGAGCGACTTTGAGTACGCGGAGCTCGTGTTCTCCAAGCTCCTCATCTCGTCACGGTACCTGTGCAGCGAGCCGATCCGGCAGCCGCTGCTGCTCTACGACCACGAGATGCTCTTCAAGCTCGCGCCGCCGTCGTTCCCGCATCGCGTGCGCGTGGCGACGGGGCCGGGCGAGCACATCTACTTTACGCTGCGGCGGCGGCGGCACCGAGGGTGGTGCCTCTCGGACACGTTCAACAACGAGCTCGCCGAGCTGGTGGAGGAGGGCGACGCGGACGACCACGAGGCGCCGCCGCTGGCGCCGAGCGGCCCGCGACTGAGCGCGCTGCGCGAGCGTCCGCGCTTCCAGCGGTTCACGATGCGGCGCGCGTTCCCGGCCTGCCGCGTGCACCAGCGCAGCCAAAGCTTCCAGCTCATCCCGTGCATCACGGCGGTCGGCGACCGGCAGACCAAGGCGCTCGAGATCCACTCGGTGCCGTCGTGCGGCGCGTTCGCGAGCCTCGGCACGATCTTTGCCGAGCCGGAGGCGGTCGCGGCAAAGTCGAGCACGCTCGCGTCGTACAAGATCACGGCGCGCCACGACTCGGGCTTTACGTTCTTCCTCGGCACGTACGCGCGCAAGACGCGGCAGCGCGTGCAGCTGCTCGTGCATCCGGGCCAGGACCTCATCGCGATGCTCATGCTCGCGCAGCTTGTCGACTCGTTCGTGGACTCGTGAGCGTCCTGTGGTGGGTATCTTATCTGCTGGGGCTGGAGCGCGCTTGTCTCGCGTTGCCATTCGCGCAAGCAAGCCCAAGGTTCATCACGTGATGCCAACATTGTGCTGGTGGCCAGCACAGTCCCGCGACGTTCATGGACGGCTACTACGTGTAATTATCAAAATATATGTGCTTGATTTTACTTTTACTGCGCCAAGATATACTCTGATTCGATGTTACAACACTCACTTTTCATGTTGGAGTTTGGGGAGTTGGTTTGCCTGTTGTGATGTAGTCGGTCGGTCGTCTATCGTTGCCGCTCGTGCGACCAACAACTTGCAGTCCTCGAGAGTTTTCAAGAACTCTCTGAGCTCAAAGTTTGGCGAGGTTGTGATCAATGAGACTCGAAATCAACGTTCCTGCTCTTTTCTATAGTTATCTTATTCCTTTCGTGTGTTTTTTTCATTTTCGATGCCTTTCTGTAAAGTCTTGGACTTCCTTCTCTCATTTAGTGTTGGAAATTCACACGTTTAAAGACCGATCGGGTAGGAAAGTTTCATGCAAATCACCGGTCGTCCGGTTCATTACCCAAACCACACACTCCCCCTGGTGCTGGTGATCGCCGTCGTCGCTCCCTGTGCCTGCTGTCGTCGCTGTCTGCGCCTGCCGTCGTCGTTGTCTTCTGCTCGCCGTTGTCGCTGTCTGCTGCTCGCCGTCGCCGGTATTGTGTGCTCCAGCTCCTTCCGCTCGTCGTCGTCGAGCTCTGTCGGTCGTGGTTGCTATCGTCTTGCCGCCCATCTTCGCGAGTTAGTACTTCGGCGTCACCCCCTCGTTGTCTTCGCGGTGCCGAGCTAGTTGTCGTCGCGGTCTCGCGCTCGTCGTTGTCGGCTTACTTGCCGCCGTCACGAGCTCGTTCTCCAACGCCTTCTGCTCAGCATCATCGAGTGCCGCCGGAGCGTTTTCGGCTCCCATCCCTCGCTGTCGTCGCGAGCCCGTTCTTCAGTGCCTTCTGCTCGTCGCC
The DNA here is from genome assembly GCA_008271595.1 of [Pythium] brassicae (nom. inval.). Lineage (NCBI taxonomy): Eukaryota > Oomycota > Peronosporomycetes > Pythiales > Pythiaceae > Globisporangium > [Pythium] brassicae (nom. inval.). Next base: position 44,766 of record SMMQ01002151.1, on the reverse strand, counting down.
ATCTTGTTCTCGCTGTCGTGGTCGTCCCCTGCCTGCGAGAGAAATCATACCCCCCCAGCTCAGAGTCACTGACCGACGAACTCGAAACGAAGAGACATGGGCAGCCCGACGCACTCGCTCTGGAACCACTTCACTGTTGTGAATCAGCGGGCCGCCGGGAAGGCTCATCCAGATGCAGTCTGCAATTACTGCGGCGACGAAGTCGCGAATGCGCAGCCATCGAGGAACCTGGCGAAGCACGTGATGTAGCGGAAGGATATTCCTGCGGACGCAGAGACGGAATGGGAGCGATCAGCCGCAGAGAAGAAGAAGAAGACGCCAGAGCCATCGCGGCGTACAACATCTCGAGCGCGCAACAGCGGTGGTACTCCGGCAACGATCACTCGACGCCTCTTTACGACTCCAGCGAAGGAAAACCACAGCAAACCAAGGACTAGACCGGCGGCAAGTCTCCGTGTGGCGAAAGCATTCTACAGCACCGGTATCTCGTTCTGGTGCGCCGAAGATCCGAGCTTTCAAGACCTGCTCGAGTACCGGTTGCCCAGTCGACAGCAGCTAGCCGA
>SMMQ01002151.1:5530-18652 GCA_008271595.1 [Pythium] brassicae (nom. inval.) | reverse complement strand
GGAAAAAAAGGGGGGGGGGGGGGGGGGGGAGTAGGGGACACTGACTGATTGACTCACGGCTGCTCTTTGTGTGTTTGTATGGCGACGCAGTTCACATCGAGGAGCTCGTCGCGTGGACGCAAAAGTGCCGTGAGATCCTCGAGGTGACGGGGCAGATCCCCCTCGAGGCGGCGGCAACGGAAGCAGCGCCGACCGCAGAGGCGGACGCGTCGGCGACAGCGTCGGCGACAGCGGCGACGCCCGCAGCGGCGACTCTCAAGCGCACGGCGAGCCGCAAGAACTAAGCGCTACTACTACGTACTGTAGCTAGCGCTTTTGGGCCGCTGCTTCGTTTTGGTAGCGCTAATAGACGACGACACCCCCGACGCGCTTTGCTCCCTCGCCTTCCGAACCAATTGGCGTCACTGGCGACACGACCACAACGCCAGCAGCAAGGCGATGTGGACGACAGATAGAGATCAAGAGAGCGCGCTCGTCAAGCAACACAACTTCCTATATATTCATTCAGTCACTGGCCGACAGGTCGGGTCGGGTCGGCAAGGGCTCAAGCGCCTGGTGGTCGACTATTGAGCCGAGCTCACTGCACCGAGATGTCGACGCTCGGCCGCAGGTCGCCACAGACCTTGAGCACGTCGTGGATCTTGTGCGTCTTGAACGCGGCGATGAGCGCATCCTGCGTGGCGATCGCGCCGCCCTCGTCCACGCTCACGAACGCCTGCTCCGTGAGCAAGTAGTCGAAGCGCGGCGCCCACTTGCGCGAGCCCAGGCGCGCGGTCGTCGAGCAGTTGTCCACCATGTACGCGACGCCGCGCGCGTGCATGTACGGGTTGAGCGAATCGACCGACTCGATGACCGACTCGTTCGCGACCTCCGAGTAGCAGTGGCCGCGCTCGATGAGCAGGTCGATCTGCGCCATCATCATCGCCACGTACGTGCCGCACGTGAACGGGTCCATCACGAACGACCCGTCGCGCGCGGCGCGCACCTGCTCGCCAACCTTCCACGTCAGCGTGCCGTCGATCTTGCCCATCGGCAGGCGGTTGTGGCGCGCCACCGCGTTGTTCACGCTCCGGATCTCGTTGCCGCACGCCACGTCGTCGTAGCACTCCTCGAGGATGTCGCGGCAGGGCGTGTACGCCGCGGCGTACGCCTTTTCGAACGTCGCGCGGTCCGCGCCCGCAAACTGCTCGTACACCGAGCGGATGCCGTGGTGCGAGATCTGCGTGTTCAGCGGACCGGTGATGCACTCGGCCGAGTGCTTGAACGCGTCCGCGTGCGACATGCCCTGCTGCACGTAGCGCCGGAAGAGCGCCTCGATGAGCCCGTGCACGCCGCCGAGCAGGATGCCGCGCTCGCCAAAGATGTCCGACTTGTACTCGTCCTCGAGCGTCGTGTAGAACGTGTACGGCGAGCCGAGGCCGACCGACCAGCCGAGCGCGTGCTCGGTCGCGCGGCCGGTCACGTCCTGATGGATCGCCACGCTCGCGTTGATGCCCGCGCCGTTCACCTCCTTGCCCTGCACGTACAAGCGGCGCACGGACGGGCCCATGCCCTTGGGCGCGACCATGACGACGTTCACGTTCGGCGGGAACGACTCGCCGACCGACTTAAGGTGCCCGAGCAGGTACCCGTGCGAGAGCCCGAGCGTCGCGCCATCCTGGAGCAGCGGGAAGATCTTCGGGTACAGCTCCGTGCTCGCGGCGTCCGAGATGAGCAGCAGCACCATCTCCGACTCCTTGATGACGTCAAACATATCGCCGAGCGTGCCGTCCTGCTCCGAGAAGCCAGCCTCGCGCGCCTTGGCCATCGACGACGAGTTCGCGCGCAGCCCGACCTTGACCTTGATGTCCGTGTGCTCGAGCGAGTCGCGCAGGTTCTGCGCCTGCGCGGGGCCCTGCGAGCCCCAGCCGATGACGCCGATCTGCTTCACGCCCGCGAACGCCTTGGGCAGCAGCGGGAACAGGTCGCGGCCGCCCGGGAGCACCGTCTCCTTCTGGTCGGCCATCGCGACGGTCTTCAGGTGGTCGCGGAACACGACCGACGTGAGCGCCGACTTGTTCGTGCTGAACGCGCGGGCGGCTGCTGGGCGGCGGGCAGCGGCCGCGAGCAGCGGCGACGCGGCGGCGGCGGAGGCGGAGCGGAGGAAGAGGCGCATGGTTGGTGGGCGGGCGAGCGGGACGGGGTCGAAGGGGTCGCGAAGAGAGAGAGCGGAGGCGGCTCGGGAGACTCGAGCGGCGGCGGCGGCGAAAAGCGGAATGAGATCTTTGCGAGGCGGCCACGAGTGCGGGCTGCTTGGCTCGCGACGCGCGAGTCACAAAAGCGGGAATTGCGCAAACTGGCGTGGAGAGGCCAGTATTTGGAGGTGACCGTGACTTGGTGTTTGTATGCGACGCCCTCCAGCACTGGAATGCGCAATTGGTCCTCCAGATCTGGCAGACCACAAGAAATAACTGGACTAATCTCTAGTTACAACAACTGCTGATTTTCTGCTCGAGCAACTACGCCATCCAGCACTCCAGCATGAGCGTCGTGCGACCAGAAGACGAGGAAGGCGCGGTGCTGCCGTCGTTCTCGCTGCGCGAGTTGCAGCTGCGCAAGGCGGACAGCCGCAATGCCGTGAGCTTTGGAGCTCCGCCGCACGCCAGCGTGCTGCTGCGCGTGCTGCGCCCCAAAGCGCACGCGTACGAGGAGCGCGACCGCCGATGGCTGCACTTGCTGCAGGCAGTCGCCGCTGTGCCTTCGCGCCGCATCGACACGATGGCGGCGCTCGTGCGGCTCGCGCTGCAGCTGCAGCCGTCCCCCGCGTGGCGCCGCCGACTGGACGCCGCTGTGCGCGCGACGCTCACGGAGATGACGGCGAATGGCGACTTCCCCAAGCGCGCGCTCGCGGCGCTGCATCTCAAGGAGCGCGTGGCGCAGTTCCTGCGCGAGTGGATAGCTGACCCGGTCGAGGGCTTCGTGCTCTGGAAGGAACACGTCGTGGGTGCGTAGGGCTTGCTGAGTGTGGGTGTGAGTCAACTAAGAAGGGGGGAAGAAGCCTGCTATCGGAACGCGACTGACTGAGTGACTGACTGACTGCTCGCGCTCCCAGCGGGACTGCGTCTGGACGACTTGGTCGCGACGCCCGCCGGCGCAGGGTACCTCCGCGGCTACAGACGCGAGGACGGCTTCTGCGTCGTGGTCTACCCGTGGGGCCACGGCTTCGTCCAGCTCCAGCACGTGGCGCGGCTCGAGCAGGCGATCGCGGCGGAGCGCAAGAAGCGCAAGCACAACGAGTTCCTCGTGCTCGAGCACCAGCATTTGTACGAGGACGTCGAGTCGCTGCTGGAGAACTACCCGCCGGAGAGCGCCGATAGCCAGAGCGCCAGTGAGGAGCGCGTGGCGCTGACCCCCGAGGGCGTGAGCGTCGACGAGTACGAGAAGCTGGTCGCGTCGCTCCAGGACGAGGAGGTGCGCGTTTTGTTGTTCGCGTCGTCCTGTGAATAGGGTGGTGTGGGCGGTGCAGCAACAACCTGCGCTCACTCTCGTGTGGTGGTGGTGGTGGGTGGCAGCCGTTCGAGGCGGAGGTGCTGCAGCGCGACCTGAACTTCGTGCGCCGCGTCCAGGCGCTCGCGGCCAAGACGAAGCACCAGCACGAGCACGAGCGCCAGCAGCAGCAGCAGCAACAACAACAACACGCCGGCGGCGGAAAGGACCACAGGCTCGCGTCGTCCGAGGCAGCAGGCGACGACCCGAACCTGGCGGAGGAAGAGGAGAAGGACGACGATGTCGACAGTGTCGACGAGAACCGCAACCTGCTGCAAGTGGTGGTGACGCCGCAGCCGCCGCGTCAGGATGAGAAACCGCAGCTGCAGGAAGAGGAACTACCGGAAGTGCCGCAGGAGGAGGACGAAGAGGAAGAGGAAGAGGAGACGGTCGAGGCCATGGCGGAGTGAGCAAGCATAGCGTGCCGATCGTATTTAACCGAAGAGCTTCCGGGTGAAAACGTCAATTCCAGCCAATTGGCTGTTGTTGCTCATCATGGAGGCGCTGGACGACCACGCGGCGCGCATCCTTCGCTGCGTGTGCGTGCGTGCGTCTGCGGAAAGCGCCACTGGCGCTCTACTGTTGCCCTAACGTTACGACAGCACCTTTTCATCCGCAATCGCTTGTGCAGCCACCATTTTGCTGTCCTGCAGCTGGAAGCGCCGGCCGCGCCAGAGCTCGTGCGTCGGTGCGTCGTCCTCGTCGGCCTTTGTCCTTTGCCTTGCTGGCAGTGCTGTTGTGTAATGACGCTGCCGCTGCACGCCACTAGACGCTACAAAGCGCTCGCAGTGCTCGTGCATCCGGACAAGAACAAAGCTGCAGGTGCGTGCGTGCGTTTGTGTGGGAAAGATCAGGACACACACACCGCCCACGCGCTTGTGTGCTCGCGCTGTTGAAAGGCGCGGAGGAAGCGTTCAAGCGCCTGAGCGAAGCGTACGTGTGCCTGAGCGACGAGAGCTCCCAGCGCAGCTACCTCCGCTCGCTCGCGACCGGCCGATCGGCTGCAGCGCGACGACCGCCGCCACCGCCGCCAGCATCGCGATCCGCACCGCCAGCGTACCCTCGCAAGCGGCGAAAAAAGGCGAGCGACGAGGCGAAGCCGCCGCCGCCGCCAGGACCTCCGCCGCCGCCGCGACGCCAGCGCACCCCGGAGGAGATCTGGCGGGCGTTCCAGGAAGAGGAGGAGCGCGTCGCGCGCCGCGAGTTCCTCGCCAAGGGCTTTGAGCGGACGTTCGCGTCGTCGTCGCCGACAGGTTCGCAGGACGACGGGGCGGCCGGAAGCAGCTGCAATGGGAACGCGCCGGGTGCTGCAGACGCCGCTGCCGCGCAGGAGTCCGTCTTGAACTCGGGTCTGGACGAGAAAGCGCAGAGCTGGACGCGCTGGCAGAAGCAGCGCGGGTCGACCCCGCCGCCGCCCCCGGACGACAGATGCACTGTGAGTGCTGCTGCAGTGGACGAAGTGAACGGAGGCAGTAGTGGTCGTCCTAGCAGCTCTGCGCAAGCGAGTGGCGACCCGATCTGCTGTCTGCTGTGCCGCCGCAAGTTCCCGAGCCTCGCAGCGCTCAGCCGACACGACGCGCTCTCAGAGCTGCACCAGGAGAACCTCAAGCGCTTGGCGTCGTCATGAGCGAACGAACGAACGGACGAACGATTCCCCCATGAGACGTAACGAAATGGGGGCGTCCGTCACGTGAGGCGCCAGACTTTCACGACGTTGTCCTGGCCGCCGCTGAGGAGCGCAGTCGCGTGCAGCCAGCTCACGCTGTTGACAAAGCCGTGGTTGGACTCGATCACCGCGAGCACGGCGAGCTGCTCGGCGTCGACGACGTAGAGCAGGTCCTCGGAGCTGCACGCGACGGTGCGTCCGCGCAGCTGCAGCATCGAGATCCATTGAGCCGCGAGGCGCAGCTCCGACTTGACGAGCGGGTGCCGGAAGAGATCGCTGAAGTGCAGCAGGCGGCCGTCACCCGTCGAGCAGAGCAGCTCGCCGTTCGGGAGCGCACACAGGCTGTAGACCGGCGAGTGCACGTGGTCGAGGCGCCCGACGTACTCGGCGGTCTCAAAGTTAAAGATCTGGATCGTTCCATCGGTCGAGCCGCTGAGCACGAGCGTGCCGTCGACCGAGCGGCTCGCGACGAGCGCCTGCACGGTCGCTGTGTGCACGTGGAAGGCCCGCGCGGCGCGCAGCTCGCTCTCGCTCTCGAGAGGTCGGCGCTGTCCCCGTCGGCGGCTGTCGGCTGCCCGCGACACCACCGACAGAGTTGGGAGGTCCCAGAACATAACGGCCGAGTCGGCCGCGCCAGTGCACACGCGCTCGCCGTCCGTGTGCATGCACGTGACGCGCGACGCGTGGCCGCGCAGGACAACGAGGCAGACGCCGCGCTCGCCGCTCCAGACCCGGACGCTGGCGTCGTCCGAGCAGCTCAGGATCTGCTGCGGCTGCGCGGCGGGCAGAAGCACTTTCGTCACGTGCGCCGCGTGGCCCGAGAGCGCGTGCAGCAGCCGGAAGCCGTCGACGCAGCTGTAGACGCGCAGCGTGGTGTCGTGCGAGCCCGAGACGAGCCAGCGCATGTTGAGCGCGACGCAGGACACGTTGTCGCGGTGGCCGAAGAGCGTGTGCAGGCACGCGAAGGACGCGCGGGACCAGACCTTGACGGACCGGTCCATCGAGCTCGAGACGATGTACCGGTCGTCGTCCGCGATAACCGAGCAGACGCCGGACGTGTGGCCGACGAGGTTCTCAGGCGGCAGCTGGCGCTCGCGCTCTCGCGAGTGGTGACTGCACGAGTCTGTGGCGACGTATGCAGAGTGCACTCGAGACGACCGCCTCGGCTTGGGCGGCGCGGGCGGAGCTTCGACTGCCTCGGCTCGGCTAGTGGAGACGGCATCTATGGTTTAGTCCCACTGGGCTGCTTTCACTAAAGAGAATAGAGGCGCGCGTACCTGTGTTCGCCACGGGTACTGCCATCGTGGTTGCTGCTGCTAGTGGTGGTTCTGACTCCCACGTGCGCAGTCGGTGGGTAAATGGCGCTCTGCACGTACTCCGTCACTCTGGAGGCGCGTCGCGCGCCACTGCGCAAACTCTTGCGCTCTTCTGCCAGCTGCCCGTCGTCCGCAGGCTCCGCTGCAGCCGCCGGCTCTGTCGGCTCGGCGTTGTTGCCGCCACTACCACCACTCTCTTCCTCGTCGTGGTACTTGGTCGTGCGTCTGGCGCTGCTTGGGCTCGCGGTCGTCGGCGGTCGCGAGAGGTCCCAGGCGCCGCTTTCAAGGCTCCCGGCAGCCTCCGCTCTGCCATCTGCGAGCTGCACAGTTGCAGTTGGAGGGCGAGAGCGCGTGAATGATCGAGATTGCGGCGCTCGACGAGGCGACGTGGCAGGCGACGCGTGTGTGAAGAGCAGCGTGTGGTCGTCTCGAGGTGTTGCGGCTGCCGGTCGCTTGCGTGGGGACAGCGCCGTTGTCTGCTGATTGCGGTGAAGGTCAGCGTGGCGGTGACGAGCGCGCTGCTGCTCTTGCGGCGCATTTTGCGGCCACGACGGCGCTGCGGACGCGCGCGAGGTGCTCAACGCAGGCGTCGGCGCGACTCCGAACCACATTGCCCGGCGAGTGTCGTTTGGCGTCTTCGCATGCAAAACCAGAGGCGGCTTTAACATAAGTTTTAAGGTTGGCACTGTTTAGATATGATGGTATCGGTTTCATTCGCAACAAAACATACAATAAGAAGGTGTGATGGTGGATTTTGCGACCTCTGTATCTACGTCTTGTGTGTTTTGTATTGTTTTTTCAAAGCCACAGGCGCTTGAGGGACGACCATGGCAGATGAAGGTGCGGCCGGCGCGCGCGTCGCGTGAGCGCGTGTTCTCAACATCTCATATGCACTGGTTGTTGACACACAGATGTGGTGATCCGCCGTCGGCTGCTCACGCGCACGAGCACGCTCGGCAAGACGGGGCTCAAGAAATGCGCCGAGGGACTGCTGACCCTGCTCGACGACCTAGCGGACGAGAGCGTCGATCCCGACGCATGGTGCGCTCTCTCTCTCTCTCTCGCTCGCTCTCTCTTAAAGCGCGCAGGGGGTTGGGTTTAGGGAAGGACGCCTGTGCTCACAGTCTCATGCTCACGCGGCAACAACAACGCGCAGCAAGCAGGGCATGGACGCGCTCTTCTGGGAGATGGAGCAGCTTGAGTTTGAAGCCAGCAAGACCGACATCCTGAGCTTCACGTCACAGCGCGAGCTCGAGGCGTATGAGACGCTCAACGCGGACATTGGTGCGTGTGCTGCTTGCTCTGCGTGGACGCGTATGGCGACTGCTTAATCAGCTGCGCGTTGGCTGAGCGAGAGCGCCTGGGGACCCGCCGCGTCCTCCGCAGACGCGTCAATCGACAAGGTGGCGAAGGAGATTGAGGAGCTCAAGTCCACCGTGCGCGAGGAGAAGACCGTGCGCGCGTATAAGGAGGAATACGAGTCCATTGCGCGCGTGGTCAACGAGCTGCCGTCCCGGAAGGATATCGCAGCGTACGTGGCGAGCGTCGTGTTGGGGCGGGCACGCGTCGTGCGCGTGTGGCAGCAGTTGGAGGCTGATTGCGTTCTTGCTCCCGCGTACGGCGCTCGTGTGTGTGGCGCTGCAGCGAGGCCGCGGTCGAGGAGAAGCGGTCGAGCGACGCGGTGGAGACGATCAAAGCCGTGGACGGGAAGCTCGAGCTGCGCCACAAGCAGTTCGCGCTGCTGCTGGGCACGATCCAGAACCTCAAAGCCACGCTGGACGAGGACGCGGACGAGGACGAGCAGCGGAAGCTCGCGGAGGCGGACGATGAGGACATGGACGACGGGCTCCTGGCGGCGCCCACGTCTCCGCTCGCGCGACTAGTCAAAGGCGACGGCGACGGCGACGGTGATGGCGACGACGGTGCGTTGAGTGCAGAGCCAGTGAGCTGAGTCGACGCGCTGCTGACCCCAGTGCGCGCGTGGCGGTGGTTTTTGCAGGCGACGCGGCGCCACGTCGACCGTCTTCACCGTAGACCGACCGCTGGGTTCGCTTCTCCAACCACACACCAAGGGGAGAGAGAGAGAGAGCTTCATTGAGCGAAGAGCGGACTCTCTCGCTCGCTCTCTCTAATCGTCTGCGAGCTTGCAAATGTCTTCGTACTCGACACGCTCGAGCACGTCGCCTCTGCATCCCCAGAGCCCCACAGCACGAGGTCAGTTGAGTCAGCTGCTTGTCTTCCCAGCCAGCAAGCCACCCACAGTGAGAGAGACACAAACAGCATGACGCACTTCCTCGACCCGGTCCGAATGCGAACGCTCGCGCAAAAGTCGTCGACCGAGATCGCGAGCAGCTCGGCGACGCTGCCGCGACCGACGCCGTTCACGATCTTCACGCGCCGGCCGACCGTCGGGATCACGGTCTCCAGGTCGTCCTGGTCGAGGCGCAGGACGTCGCCCGAGCCCGCGAGCTCCACGGTGGCGCAGAACTGGTCCTCAACCGCGGTCACCACGCCCTTGCGCTTGTAGTACACGCCGCCGCCGACCTTCTTGTTCACGACCTTGACGACGATGCCGGGCGTGACCCAGTGCTCGAGCTTCTGCTTCCTGCGCGCCTCCTCCTGCTTCTGCTGCAGCTGGCGCTTGCGCCGCTCCTCCTCCGCCATGATGGCGTCCACCGCGTTCCGCTTCCGCTTGCCGGCGCCGGCGTCGCTGTCCGCTGCTGCTGCTGCTGCTTGTGATCGCATCGCCGCCGTGGCGTCCGCGCCGCCAAACACGTTGAACGCCGGCGTCGCGGCCGCAGCGTCGCTGCTGCCGGCGTCCCTCGACGCCTTCTGCGGCGCGAACCCGATCGTGATCTTCTCATCCTTGTCCGAGCGCTGGAGCTTTGTGGGGCGGTGCGCGTCCGGGTCCGCGCGCTCCGTCGCCGCCTCCTGCGCGATCCGGAGCTGCCGCGCGATGAACGCGCGGTTCCGCTCTTCGTGGTCCAAATCCGCCTTCGTCTTCTTCTCTAGCTCTTCCTGGCGCGCCAGCGTGCGCGGGTCCCGGTCGATGTACTGGATGTACCAGCNCCTAACAGGACGGCAGACGTCGCGAGCGGAGCTTAGAGGGGGGGAGGAGGGGGGGAGGGGGGGGAGGGCAGCCGCACCTTCTCGGTCTCGTCCACCGTGCACTTGCCAGTGCGGCCGAGGTACTGCACGAACGAGCCGAGTGTGGTCCACTGCGTCGAGTTCATGTGCACGTGCAGCTTGTCGGCGATGTACTCGTTGTACACGACCGTCGCGCGCAGGCGCTTGGTGCCGTGGCGCCGCCGCAGGTTCTCGAGGAACGCGGTCTCAAACTGCGTGTTGCGAGCAGCGAGTGAGTGAGCAAGCGGAGCCCGTGGTGCAAGCGTAATGACAGCACAGCGGCGTGGTCCACGCAAGTCACGATACGACACGATAGACAGACGAAAGGACACGACACGACCCCAAACGCACCATCTCGCTGTAGTCGCTGATGAACTTGTCCGGGTCGTTCGCCACGATGAGCATCTGCCGCTGGTGGCTCTCGGACGTCGTGTGGCACTTGAAGCCGTTCTCGTCGCGACACTGCTTCTGGCAGACCTGGCAGAACCACCGGAGCTTCTGGAGCCCTTTCGCCTGCGTAGAGAGCGAGCGAGAAGAGAGAGAGAGAGAGAGCGTCAGCTGGAAGGACGCGAACTGAGGACTAAAGGAGCGCAACGCACCTTCATGCGCGTGGCGATGGCCTTCGGCGTGAGGAAGTCGCCCTTCCCCATGGCGTCGCGATGCTGCTCGTCGTGCTTTGGTCGTGTGTGTGTGCGTGAGCAGATTCGAATGTGAGTGAGTGGACGTTCTCGACAAGAGCATACGTTGTTTAAGATAGAAATCATCAAGTTATTTAAATAACCCGTTAAATAACCCCTGTTTTCATGAAGCGATTCGCTGCAACACGCGCTGCTTCAGCTCCGCCACAGACGCCGACGACAACGTTCCCGCTCCTGCTGCCAGCGTCTGCACCTGCCGCGCGAACACGAGGCTCCCGTCTCTCCGCCACTCGCGCACGCTCTGCTCCAGCTCGTGCAGCATCTCCGGCGGCAACGGGTAGAAGTTCGGCATGAAGCGGAGGTCCCGGTTCGCGCGCTCCTAGAGTTCCGAGTGGGAGGCGACACGACAGTCAGAATAACCCCTTCCTCACACACCCGCCCAACAGCGCCGCGACACAACGGACGTAACGCACCGCGGAGCCGGAGAGGAAGTAGAACCCGAGCAGCGCGAACGCCTCGTCGAACGCCGGGTACCCGCAGTGCCGAAAGTCCGCGCCGACGATGAACGCGACGCCGTCCTCGCTGCTCGACCGGCTCTTCGGGTCCTCCGCCAGCAGCGACGACAGCGTCGAAAAGTACTGCGGATCGACGCGCTGCACCGCCTCCGCGGCTTCCGAGTTCAGAAAGTCGCTCAGACTCACTCGGCTGAGGCTGCAGAGCAGGTTCGCGTCGCCGTTCAGCTCCGCGTCCAGCTCCTGCAGGATCGCGGACGCGACCCGAGACGTCTCATGCTTGCTTGACGACACCTGCGAGAAGCCGGACGGGGGCTCGCTGCGCTGGGGCAGCGCCGCCTGAAGCTGTGAGCTCACGGGTGGCCGCACGCCTGGGAGAAGATCCGCTGCTGCAGCGGACGGAAGCGCGCTCGGACGGGGAAACGCGGCCTTCGGGGTCCCCACCTGGCTCTGCTGTTCATCGTCCGCGTCCATCGCACTCGTGCCCTCCATGTCCAGCGTGCTGTGTGGCCCACACCGAGTCCATCACAGCAACGCGCGTTAAACGTCCACGTTGCCACCGCCCACTGAGAGACGTCACTGCCGCTTCGCCCAGCGCAATACCAGCTGCCAGCTCACCTGAACATGACCTTCGAGAGCGCCGAGTACCCTTCCCATGAGTTCAAATTCAGGTTCTTCGCGAGTCCATCGAGAGACGGCGGCACGGCGTTCACTGCTGGCGCTGGTCGCGCTCTCGTGTCGTCACTCGGCGTCTCGGAGAACTGCAAGAGCTCTTGCGTGATGTTGTACTTGGACGCCGCCCGCGGGGGCCGATTCGGCGTCGTGAAGGCGCTGCCGCCACTCGTCGGCGGGTCCGTGAAGATGAACTGAGGCGACGGCTTTTTCGCTCGGGACGGCGGACGGCGACTCCCGTGGGGCGACGCCGCTCCGGGCTCTCGCTTCGGGAAAGCATCAAACGATCCTGGAACAAAGCAGACCCCCGATGAACACGAGCCGTCAGCATACGCACGCACAAGAAGGGATACCACACAGCAAAGAACCGAGGCGAACGCACCGCTTTGCCGCAGCAACAAGCTGAGGTCGCAGTCCGAGCGATGCTGCGGGGTAGAGCCGTAGCTCTCGTGGCACACGGGGCACTGGAATGGCTTCAGGCTCGCGTGGCCAAGGAACTCGTCCATGTCGGCGTCCTCCCCCTGCTCGTCTCGCGCCGCGTGTGGCGGGCGCTGCCACTGCAGCTCGTGCAGAAAGTTGTACGCCGCGTTCGCCCACAGACACACGCTCTCTGTGGGCGCTTTAAAGCGCACCGCCTGGGCCGACGCCCAGTCCGACGCGTCCGGCAGCGGCTCCGAGTACGAATCCACCGACCCGGCCCGCGTCTTCATCGTGCTCTTCCCCATCGGCGACTCTCTCGCGTAAGGCGGACTCTCCAGATACCGACGCGCTCCGGGCGTCAGCACCGAGTCTTCTGCTTTAGTTCGCTTCGTCTTCGACGGCGTCTCCAGCATCTCGTCACCGTCCGACTTGGCAGGTCGCTTGTTCTAGATGTGACGATGCAGAGACGGCGGCCGTGTGTGTCAGTCCAGTGGGTTCCTGCATCAGTCGACCAGTTCAAGCGCCACAGACTGACCACCGCCGCCGCACCTTCTTGGACAGCACGAGCACAGGTTCTGTGACGGCCGGCGTTGGCCGCACCCCCGACAGCTGGCACTGCGGGAGTGAGATCTGCAAGCGGAAGCGCTGGGATTACGCAACCCAACACACACACACACATACGCCATCGCAACTCTTGTCAGCAGCGCATGACCACCCGCCACTGCCAGCACAGAGCAGAGCTGAGCAGAGCGCGCACCTGGTTCTGGTGGTTCTTGGACACCTCCATGATCCGGATTGCGAGCGCGCTCTCGTTGCTGCCCTTGCTCAGGCACAACCCGCTCGTGATGCGCACGATCGCCTGGTTCTCCACCGCCTTGCTGCATCCGGCACGCACCGCATTTCAGCAACGCCACCACGTGGCGACCACTACGACATACGAGTACTACACAGCAGCGCACACAACGCACCCGTTCTCATACAAGAGCTGCACCGCGAGGTGGCGCTGCTCTACGCACGCGGCGCAACCGTGGCCCACGCGCTGCACGCGGACGTCGAACGTCGCCTTGCGGCCGAACTGGTCCTTGTACCACTTTTGCGGCGGCTGCAGCGTGACCGCGAGTGCGCAGTGCGTGTCGGCTTCCGTCTTGGGAGACGCGGCGCGGTGAGCGAGCGGCGAGTGGGTCGCAGAGGCGGCTGCCATCGCCATCGTCTGCTGCTGATGCTGGGAGAGCGAGGGGAGCGGCGCC
>SMMQ01002925.1:4217-18119 GCA_008271595.1 [Pythium] brassicae (nom. inval.) | reverse complement strand
CACCCCCCACCCCCCACACAGCGCACGTGCTGCCCGCCGCACCCGGTAGCCAGTGATGACCATCTTGCCGGACACGAAGACCAGACACGTGCACTTGGGCTCGACGACGCGGTAGATCAGCCCTGGAAACAGCTCCGGCTCGTACTGCGAGAGAGAGGACAGCGACGCACACACGCACACACACGCGCCGTCCGTCCGTCCGTTCGTCCGTCAGCGACACAGTCCCCACAACGGAAGACATCGTACGTACAGGGAAGGTATCGTATCGTACAGTGCAAAAGCGCGCGTGGTCTCGCGCGAGTCCCTCGAGGCGGACCTTGAAGCCCAGATCCACCGACCCGACGATGTTGACGACCGCGAACCGCGACAACTCGGAGGGGACTGACAGTTTCTGCACCCATGGGATACAACGCGCTTTGTCAGGGGAGCTACCGGTAGCGCTTCCGCAGCCACTCAGTGAGTCAGACAGCAGACGCACTTTCAGGATGGACCGGAACTTGTCGAGCGCCTGCATCGTGCCTTGCTCGCTGCTGGACCCGATGATCAGGAACTGCACCAAAGTTTTCAGTACTCGACATAGCAACGACCACGTACTGTAGTACAGAAGAAGAAGAAGAAGAAGAAGAAGCGCCCGACCTTCCCGCTCCGGTACACGAGCACCGACGCCTTTGGGGTCTGGAAGCGGATCACGAGCGCGCCAAAGCCCTACGTCCCGTCAACAAGCAAGAAGAGAGTGGCGATCAGTGATTGATTGTACAGTCGCAGCGAGCCACCGCCCGCCCGTCTCCCGTGCGTACGCGGCGCGAGTAGTCGGCGTTTCGGATCTGCAGCGCGAGCTGCTTGATGTCCACTGGGCAGCGCAGACTGCCGTGGCCAAGCATGTTTCTGCGGGCAGTGATAGTAATCACCAGTGAGCCAAGAACGCAACCAACAGCGAGAAGCAGCAGCAGCGCCACGCACACGACGCGCAGCCGCACGCCTTCGTCGCTGAGCCGCTCCGTCGTCCAGCGAGGAGAGCTTGGGGACGCGGAGCCGCGCTCGACCTGGTGGGCTTGCTTTGCTTGGCGGTTCATGATCAAGTGATCATTCGACTCTGGGCAAAAGACACTGTGTTTTTTCACTACCAGTACAACGAACTGCAGTTGAGATGGCAATGGACGTCGACTGCGAGCGCTGGCGCTTCCTCGAGCCCTGGTGCGCGCACCTGCGGGGCCGCGTGACGCTCGACGCGCGCGTGCGCCACGTCGCCTCGCGCACGCGCACCGCCTCGTGGCTCTGCGTGGCGCTGCCGCCCGACGGCAAAGGTGACAACTGGCGGCTGGTCGCACACCTGCGCGAGGCCGTCGAGCTCTTGGCGGCCGTGGCGCGCGCGGACGCCGCGTCGCTCCGCTGGCTGCTCGCGCGGTGCTGCGGCGTCGTCGGCATCGAGGACGAAGAAAGCGGTGACGCGAGCGAGCTGCTGCAGGCGCCACGCTTCTCGCTCGCGTTCCGCCAGTACGCGACGGCGCTCGACATCTCGTGGGGCGCCACGCTCTTCCACCAGTTCTTCCTCGCGCTCGACCACGCGGCGCTCAGCGCTGCGTTCCGAGCCGCCATGGCGCGCGTGCAGCGCATGGGCGTCGGACAGCGCGTTCAGCCGCCCCACGGACCGCGCATCCGCGTCGAGATCGCGTTCGCGCCGCCCGAGCTGCCGCCGCACTGGTCCCTGCCGTTCCTCACGAGCGTGCGCGAGGTCGTGCAGGCGATCCGCGACGAGGCGGACAACCGCGACGGCGGCGACAACGCGTTCCCGTTCGCGCTCGACAGTGTGCGGCTGAACGCGAACCACGTGAAGCTCTCGAAGAAGACGCTGCCGGTGCTCGCCGACTTGTTCGCGCTCGGCGTCACGGTCCCGCTGCTGTCGCTGCACGGGTCCACGACGATCGCAAAGGCGCCGCGCCACTACATGGGCCAGTTCGTGACGGCGATGATGCGCTGCGTGAGAAGCGGCGACGAGAGCGGCGGAGACGCAGGCGGTGTGAGAGGCGGCGCGGCAGACGCGCTGCGGCTGCGGGGCCCCGGGGTCGACTCGCACCAGTTCGGCGCGTTCTGCTCGGCGCTCGCGACAGCGCGCGGTGTCGACAGCGTGCAGCTGAGCGAGGTGTTCACTGAGGAGCGCGGGTACCACCGGTTTATCAAGTGGCAGTGGGCGGCGTACGCGTTCTTCTGGCGCGCGTCGTCGTTGTTGTCGTCGTCGTCGTCGCGCTCGAGCGTCGCGCGCGTGCACATTGACGACACGAGCTTGCGGGACGACGACGTGAAGGCTGTCGCGAGCATCGTGCGGGCAACGTACCCTGCGAAAGCGCTGTTGCGCGTCGACACGAGCGACTTGGAGCGAGCCGAGAGCCGAGTCGACGACGACGACGACGGCGACGGTCGCCGCTGCGAGCAACCGCAGCAAGTGGTATCCGTCCTCTTGAACAAAGGCACCCGCGTCCACATCGACCCGTACGACCCATTCGACCGCCGGAGCTTCGAGCTCGAGGCCGACGACCACTTTCTCGTCATGAAAGACGTGCCGTCGGGCGACTTTGTCGAGATTCTCGTGCCTGGGTACGCGCACTGTGCCGTCGCCCGCGACGTCGTTCAGTACTACCTGTGCAACTCGGAGGACGCGCGGTCGACGACCGAGCCGCGCGCTCCCGGTCGCCCTGCGCGATCGCCCGTCACGTCGCTGCACCTCGAGTTCAAGCGCGCCGTGCAGGCAAACACGCTGCAAGCGTTCATCAAGCTGGTTGGCGCGCCGCTCGAGAGTCTCGTTCTAAAGGCGAGAGCGCTGTCGAGCGAGACCTTGAACGTCGTTCTGCGAGCGTGCCCGCGGTTAACGCGGCTGAGCATCGACATTGTTGCAGAGAGCGCGTTGAAGGTGCTCGCGCAGGCGTACGCGACGTCCGAGTGCCAGATCGCATCGCTGAGCCTGCAAGGACTCGAGCTCGAGAGCGACGAAGTGAGCGACTTTGCGCACGCGCTCGGCTCGAGCGAGTCGGCGATCGCGAAGCGACTCGACGAGCTCGTCATCGGCGAGCGCGTCGAGTCGTTCGCTCTCGACGAGTCGAATCTCGTCGCGCTGCTGGCGATGCTCGGGACGAACGCGAAGCTCGAATACCTCGAGCTATACGTCGAGAACGCGCTGTTCGACAACTTCCTGCCGCTCTTCAGCGAGTTTCACGGCCAAGCGCTGCCGGTGCTTCGAGAACACATCCCGCTTGCCAGTCGACTGGCGTTTCTCAGTGTACTCGAGACCACGAGGAGCGTACCGGAGAAGCGAGAGCTGCACGCAGAAGATGCTGACGATGCTGAGGGCCGCGCGCCGAAGCGGGTTCGGCGGCACAGCTCCGGGTCCTCGATCGCAGCCGACACCTCGAGGCTCGATCGACACGTGCTCTCGCTGATCTTCCACTTTGCGGCGCTCCGAAAGCAGCGCGTCGTGAAGCTGGTAAAGTTCCATTAGCGTTCCCAGGCGTATAGCTTTGGTCGGGGAGACGCGACGATGAGCTGCAGCTATTGAGCGGCTCGACTCGGTTCTCCTTCAGATAAACCCGTCGGATGCGATGATCACACGCCGCGTGAACGCCTCCGCCGCGAAGTCGAAGATCAGCGAGAGCAGAGCGCTGTCGACTTTGTGGAGCATACTAAAACGCAGCTGGGTGCTGATACTGAGGAACGCGAGGCGCGATCTCCATGCGAGCTTCGCGTTCTCCACCGGCACGTACTGGCCGTCGTGCCGCATCAGTTCGCTCTGATACCGTGTCTTGAGCGCCGTGGGCAAGCGCAGATCGAGCAGCAAGAAGGTTCTGTGGGCAGTGAGCATGTCCACGAACGCCTGCACAGTCGCCGCGTCCAGCGAGACTTCAGTAGCCGCTTCACCGACGTACAGCTCTTTCAATACCTTGGAAATGGCGGAGGTGGTGGTAGCAGCCACTGCGTTCGCAAGCTGGCGAAGCGCCCGGTGGCTGATGGTGTAGGCTTCGAGAGTGAGCGAAGACACCATACACGCGCGAGACTCGTACAGTTCGATGAATGCAGCCATGTCGCTGTCGCTCAGCGCCACGCCTTCGATGTACAGATTCTCCAGACGCGGACAGCAGCGCAGAACATCGCGAAGACACGCAAACGTGAGTCCGTTTGCCTGGTGCAGCTCCAGCGATCGCAGCGGACCACCGACCTCGCGCAGCAACCGACGAAGCGCCACGAAGTCGTCTTCGATGCCGAGATCGAAAGCAAACGCAAGCGCCGAGACCCCGTGCGATCGGGACGGGTGACCGCCCCTAGTCGCTCGATCCGTGATCTTGGAGGCGTCATTGCGAGCCACCCAGCTCTCGCCAAACCCAGGAACCAGCACGCTCGCCCACTCGCTTTCGCTGTCGCTCGTCAGAATCCGGAGCTGCGAGTCGCGCCGGAGCACGAATGCGTCGTCTTCCCAGTCATCGTCGCCTTCGTCGAGCGGCGCGAGTCGGACCATCGTGTCTTCCGCCAGGTGGACGACGCGTGCAGCTGCTTCTGTCCCTGCAGTTGCGTCGAGAGCCGACCGGGACAGGAGCTCTCGCAGCGGGTCTGGTGACCGCATCACTGCGACCATGGCGGCGACGTCGCTCGCGAGCATCCGGTGGCCGTTGATGCAGAGCTTGTCGAGCGTGAGCTCGGACTCGCAGCTGAAGAGTGCGTACGCGAGCCACATCCACTTGGCCGACCTCGTCGCGCTCGATGCCTCGCTAAACACGGAGAACAGCTCGAGCGTCCCTAGATGCCTGGTCGTCGCAAGCGCTGTCGCGAGTCCGGCGACTTGGGCCACGTCCATGCAAGAGCCCAGGAACGTCAGCACCTCGATCGACGATCGCGTGCTTGCGATCGCGCGAAAGAGCGCGCCTTGTGCGCGTCGCGAGCACAGTCCCTGCGAGATGTCGCTCGCTCGTAGCGTCACCGCGAGGGTCAGCACCTCGACGCCGAGCTCCGCGAGTGTTGTGAGCAGCGTCGCAGCGTCCGTCGTGATGTCGAGGCTGTGCAGCTGCAACTTCACGCC
This sequence comes from [Pythium] brassicae (nom. inval.), assembly GCA_008271595.1. NCBI lineage: Eukaryota > Oomycota > Peronosporomycetes > Pythiales > Pythiaceae > Globisporangium > [Pythium] brassicae (nom. inval.). The sequence goes on along the minus strand of SMMQ01002925.1, from coordinate 13,060 downwards.
GCTCACGTGAACGTCGAAGGCGGAACCCGTGGCTCTGTTGCCTCGGGCGCGGCCTCGACGCTGGTGGTTATCACCAACGCCGAGCTGCTGCGCCAGCGCGATGATACTGTGGAGAAGCGTAGCCAAGTCGTCCGGCTGCACGTTTACCGGCGCAAACTCGAGACACACCAGTGGTGTCAAGCTTTCCGCCCTTCGTATGGTGTCCGCCGTCGACAACGGCGTCTCGCTCTCCCCGAAGAACAACTCTGAGCACAGAGATGCCGGCCATAGCATGTCCTTCGCGATCGCAGCATCGCCAAAGTGGAGCAAGAACCCGAGCCTGGGCGGGGTCGCGTCTTCGTTCGTCGCGTATAAAGTCGCGTCGACGTTCGCCATCATGGCCGCCCGAAGGCGACCGACCGAGATCACTTGGCCAGTTTGGTCGGCAGGGATCGACGTCACGTCCGGATAGAGCGTTGTCCGGAGCCACTTGCGCTCCTTCCGCAAGAACATGGGCACTGATGCGCCAAGCGGGAGCGCTTGCTCGAAGTCGGTCACGACAGCGACCTCCATTGCTCAGTATTGGTTCAACCAACTTCGTTGTTGGTACTAGTATCAGCATTGCTGATACTAGTGGTACAGTATCAATGGTACTGATACTAATACCACAAAATCTGTTCAAAAAATGAGTACGAAAATTTTAGAACAGCTCTTGATCTGTCAGTGAAATGTGGTACACACGATTTGTGTGATTTGTAAATGGAGGTTGATTGGTCAAGAAACTGAAACACCCCATTCGAAGCAGGTTATTCGTGGACTTTAATCGGGTCTTCCTTCCGTGCTTCGCCGACCTCGCCTCTCTCACTTGCAAGGCTACATGTTTAAATCGCGTATTAAATCATAATGCGGTCGATTTGAATTATTTTTGTGGCATCTGGTGGCTCTTTTTTCTACCGTAAAATGCCGCTTCTAAATGAGACTGAGATACAAAAGTCAGGAGAGTGCATAAATGTGCAAAATCGCTTGAGCCACCGAACCAAATCGAGTTCTTAAAGAAAGATTCGACTTGTTTTGACTATATGAAAGATATTGTAGGCTACACACCGTCCAACGACCTATGAACCGTTCTTTTGGATTGAGAGCAACCAACTAAGAGAGCAATTATTTTCCATACCTAATAAACAGATCAATCAGAGATGGGTTTACAGCGTGACACACCCAGCTGCATTTGACTCAACAGTATTCATACAAATGCCAACGCCTGCCATTGACCATCCAAATGTTCGAGAATCTTCAATAATGAAAACAAGACATTCACTTCTTCGCTTGAAATGAGCAAAAAAATGGCTCTGTTTGTTCATATAATATAAGCGGTGCTGATAAAAATTGTCGTGCGAAATTATTTGATAGGCTATCTTTTATAAGTGGTGTCGTGTTTGAGCGGCATTTTACGGTATCTCCATTTTTGTACTAGTGTGTTCCGGTTTATAGGTACAACGCCACCCTTATTCCACAGGTTCGAGATAGTCCATTTTCAACTTCGATTTTGTATTATGAAAAGCCGCCGTCCACGTTAAAAAACAGGAAAGAAAGCGGAAAAGCGACAGAAATCATCCATTATTGGGCGGCATACAGTACGCTCTTGAAGAATGCAAAGAGCCATCGACGCTGCCAAACTATACACCATTGGGCTCATCTTATTCGAATCTACATAGCCGTCCACCTTGTACCAGAATTGACCGAAAATTGGCGAGTGGGTACCAAATAGACCCCAATTGGACCAATAATACGAAACCAACGACTACTAGTATATTATTTGAGTACACACAAAACAAACAAATCTTTAACGCCTAAGTTCGATTTTAGACTAGCACCACTACGATATCCTCCGCGATCCCGTCTACGAACTTGTGCCATCAGATTAAAAAAACCTTGACTCGATCAAAAGTTACAGCGTTTGAAAATTATTTCTCGACTCAAATCTTAACACCCAGTCTTTGAGCCAAACAGACCAAATTTTGAGTAAATGCAGAAATGTGAAAAGCTAAAATCAAGACGAGCTCGTTTCAAGACTGTCAAACATATAGTCAGATATCACTTTATGTTGTGATCAAGATGGTCTTGGTGCGATATCCATCCCACAAGCCAATGCCGTCACATATGTCTGCAAAAAAGTGTCTAAGGTATTTCGCCTCGACATGGTCATCGTTTTCGGAATTTATAGTTTGCGATTTGACGACCAATATCAAATTCGAAAGTACAATGTGACGATATTGTCTGATTTACGTCGATTTGTCTAAATATTCTGTAAAATTGGACTTCTCAACCAGAAAAATCAGTATATTGTCTGAATTATATATGGCCGATACAAAAGAGGTCGATTCCAAAACTTACTACGATCGACACAGACCGACTTCGAGACTAGGCTAGATTGTGACTCAGTACACTGTGTAGGCGTTTAGCATTGTCTGTTATGCGTAGTATTAGTAATGACAGCACATGCTGCCTTTAAAAAAGGTATTTTATGGTCAGCCACTTTTTATCACTTAGGTTAAGTATGACTAACGACAACCAGACTCCATACCCGAGGTTTCGAACATCACTGTTGTTCAAATGTGGTATTGATGCATGTGCTCACAAGCTTTTTGTCTCATTTGAGCTAGTATTAACGATCTTAGTTTTTAATGTCAAAACGCGTTTGGCTTGGTTGGCTCAGAGACAGGGTGTTGAAAACGCAATACCGAATTGTTGGTGTTCTAGGTAGAGAAAACGCAGAGATTCGAATGAGGCGCCAACTAGACTCAGAAAGTAACACTTCAAGAACTCAAACCTATTTTATGCAGTAGTTGATGGCCTTGTTGGAACTGAACCGCGGTGCGAGATCCACACCGCGATCGCGTCATTACTCGCTCTTCGGCTCTCAGTCCTCCTCTTCACACTACATAAACCACAGGCAATGACGCCACGAAGTGGTTGACACACTGGCTCGAAATTGCGAGGGCCAAAAAGATTATACTCGACGCGGCATAACGCCACTCGATCACGACGCGGTTACATCGTCCAAAATAAAGACCACGCGAGATATAATATACCAACTGAGAGTGTTTCCCGCTTACTTTTAAAAAAAATCATAAAGACGAAAGGTGAGTCGAGCCGGAGTGGAGCCGCTGCGTGTGCGCAAACGCGCGCTCCTCGTGTCCCACTAACTCGTGCTTTAGCTCTTTTTGCTTCACTAGTGCAGCAGCACACGACAAAGCTTGTGGCGACGGAAGCTCGACCCCCCCTCCTCCTTCCAATGCGATTGCTTTTCCGAACAAAGCGAAACGCTGCCACTTTTTGGTGGGTAGCTTTTGAGTGTGTGCAAACGCGCGTTCCTCCTGCTCAACGGACTCATGCTTTGGCTCGTTTTGCTTCTGACGTGCAGCAAGAACAGTTTACCTCACATCAACAGCCGGTGCAGCCCCTCCAGCGCAATTTATTTTCCGAACGAGACGAAGCGCAGCCATCTTGGAAGTGAGCGTTTGCGTGTGCGCAAGCGCGCTCCACCGCATTGACTGAGTTGTGCTTTCGCTTTCTCTGTATCCTGCAAGCAGCACCACAAGCACATCATAAAACATGAGAGAAAGCGAGCAGACCATGTAAGAACCATACAAGTGCATTCAGCAAGCCTCTCGAAGCTACTCCGCACGACAGTGGACAGATGCTGAGTGTCCTCACACGCCTGGATCGCCCTGTTGATGAGTACGCGGCGCTTATCGCGAGCTGAGCTGACAGGATGGTTGATGTATTGAAGCCACAGGCCACGCACACATGCTTGAAGAGACCCATATTCCTGACGTCCAAAGACTGGCGCACCGTTGATGAACTTGGGGGAAGTGGGTAGAGGGTTGAGTTGAGCTGCCCTGCTACGATGGCGTTCAACTGGCTGGATACGTGACAGTCCAGATTGTTGAGCAGGACGACCGAAGTCCCCGTGATGTCGTAGCGTAAGAACTCCCTCAGGTAGAACCACCACATGCGCGAGCCAATCCATGCGTTTTTTTGAATAACATAGAGATGCCTTGGCAGAAGCGTCCTCAGCCTATTAGTCTCGATCTTACCGTTTTCGATCCCTTTCAGGATGAAAAGGATCGGGGATTCGTCCAGCCGGCTCGAATCGTGAGCACAACCCTCATACGCAGCGAGTGCTTCTGCGATGTAGCGACCTCCGAGCTCCGTCCCCTTTCAGCCCATATCTTTTTGGGGGGCGTGTCGACGTAGATGCCGGTCTCGCCTACATTGTAGACCTGAGCCGGAGTGTAGCGCGAGTACGAGTCCCAAACCCGAGCACTGAAGCCGTCACGTACGGTCAGCACATCATCGGGGGCGACCTGTATGGAGGGCATACGCTACAATGTTGGCGCAAAAACCCTAACAGGATAGATGCAATGCAGCCACATATATTTGACGATGTTGGCCCTCGATGCGCGAACGCGCGACGATATGTGAAGCATTGTACAAGGTGCTGCAGCATTGTAGAAGGCGCAGCAGCGCGTCGTACGCCGAGCTGCCGCTCGCCTTTCCGACTCGATACGCGGTGAGCTATGCCGGATGGCAGCTCTGAATGAAGCGTGTTATCTCCAGCGTCGACAGAACGCGTTCCTCTCACCTCTCGTCATTTATGGACATCACTAGACCCGCGACGAAGTCGATCTTCACTACTCCTTCCTTCCGAAACCCTCTCTTCATCTCTGAACTTTTGAACGCCCTAATCTCATCTTCTGGCTTCTACCACGACCGGAAGTTCCTGCGAAGCACATCAAAAGAGACCAGCACCTGCTTCTCGCTCATTGTAGAGTGACCTGCGAGGGCAAGACGCTTTGTGCGAACAGAGTTTCTTCGACGTCGGCGAAATGGTGTAGCGTGGCCGACCGTATCAACCTCGTTCCTTCCTCCAGTGGTAGGGTGCGCTGGTGGTGGTGATGGTAGCGCTGGTCGGGCGCGGTCGACCACGAATTCGCCATCTCTATCGCCATCGCTGAACTCGTTACCGGCCATTGTGGGAGGTCGTATAGGCGGTCGGGATGGATCGGTTGTAGTGGCGGCAGTTGGTTCATGGTTGATGGTAGACGACGCAGTGTGTGCGGCGTCAGGTGGAGGTTGATCGTCCTGGAACTCAAACCCCAGCTGGAAGAGTTGGTCTTCGAGCGTCGAGTTGCCGGTCTCAGGAGAAAAGAGTGCGTCCGCTACTGCATCTCGTGCGAGCGCGCCGAGGACACATGCACTCCATTGGGTGTATGCTGCGCACACGAGTCCACGTCTTCGTCCCTTCCTCTTGCTGACCCTCGCGCTTGCCTGATCTGGAGAAAATTGGGTTGTGAGCCCGAAAATGAACGCGATTGCAAATTAAAGCAATATTGTGAATGCTTCTTCATGTAAATTATTTTTTCACCAGCATCGGTGCTGCGCAAACAAAACCCCAGATATCCTCTGAACCACAAGGGTTTGCTTCAACCACTTCCCTTCAACCGCCAGTAAAACAACTTCGTGCCGATGTTTCATCTCAAAATGCCGATGGCAGAGGTACTTTCTCGAATACGACGCGGCCCTCGCTGTCTTCATCATTCAGGCTCGGCGTCTTACCTTATTGCGTCATCGGAGACGCGATTTCCGAATGCTTTTTAGTTTATGCGTTTTCTACGTTCCCATTTAAGTACGAAAAATGACTGCATTTTTTTCTAATCGCCATTTCTAAAAATAATCAAATGGTTGATAACGATGGTTTTGTTTTATGGGTCTCAATTGTCTCGGGATTGAAAGAAGCGACTTTGCCATTTTTGGGTCTCTCCTCAAATCACGCTATTCGTTTATGAGTAAGATTTAAACATCCAGTCTATGATCAACTAGGCAGAACTTTGAGTAACATGTGAAAAATCAAATCAAGTCAAGACCATTTGAATAAATTTACTGTCGAAGTACACGGTCAGATTGCATTGATGTGGCGGATAATCTAGATGCGAGTCTCATTCAACAAACCAATGCTGTGTAATCTACCTGCCAAAATGGTGTCTTGACGATTTCGGGTTGGCGTGGTCATGGTTTTGGGTTTACAATTCGCGATGTGTCGCGACCAATCTCCGGTTTGACAAACCCAACGTGACGATATTGTCTTATTCACGTCAACTTGACTAAATGTCCTGTAAAGTTGACCTTTTCAACCAGATAAATCAGTTTATTGTCAGAATTATATTAGATAGGCAAAGAAGAGGTCGATCATAAAACTCACTGCGCCTGACACAGCCCGACTTCGAAAGCGAGCGAGAGTACCCTCTTCAACGATCCATTATAACTGAACGTGGGTTTGGTTGTGTCCGTTGTTCGTAGCGCAATTACAGACTGCACATGCTGCCTTCAAAAATACGTAATATACGCTAAACCAATTAGTGAAAACTTTCAGACAATTTTGAGTAATGTCAAACTCCACACCCAAAGTTGTGAATAACACCGTTATTCATGTGTGGTATTGGTGCGTGTGCCCACATTTTTTGCCTCGGTTGTCTCAGTATTGACGATTTTTGTTTTTGGGGTCTGGACTTGCTTGGTCTGGTTGACTCAGAGACTGGATGTTACAATTCAGAAACAACATTGCTCAGTCAAAGTCAATTTTATAACATCATACTGCAAACTGATGAGAGGAATAACATTTGAATAGGGTTTTGTCTCGTATTTAGTTTTTTAGGATCAGGTCGTAAAACTTTTTCGGGTTTTCGTCTGGGTAGATTTTGATCTGCGCAAAACAACACGTAGATTAGGATGTTCTGATGGTAACAATGAGGATAGCGGACAAATTGAGCTTTACCAGTCGCTGTCGCGCTTGTTGGTTGGTGCAGTACCAACCACAAGGAAACTAATACCACAAAACCTGAGATTAAATTTACGGAAGACCCTTAGAACAGTCAGTGAAATGTGGTGCACACGGTTTGTGCGGTTTGTCCAGGAACGACATGTGTTCTTCAGACCAGGCCGGTTATTCGAGTGACTTGATATTTGTATATTATCTTCTTAACACAATCCTACATAACCTAGTGGGAACTTTGGAGGGCACTGGGGTTACGCTCCAAAGGTGAAGCTTCAATTGGCCTGGATGGCGGTTTGGGTTTTGCTTAATTTACACTCGCCCGGTATGGCCGGTTTAGGGTTTCAGTAACTTGGGATTTGTCCCGTATTTAGGGTTTCGTTTTGTACCAGGTTGTATAAAAGTGTAGGGGTTTGACCGGGTTACGGTTTAAGTAGCGCAAAAACCACGTCAAGTGCTTATAATCTTTTGATGGCAACAGTGAGAACAACGTTGAAAGTGAACTTATTGGTCGCCGCGGCGCTGTCAGCCCAACTGGCAATTCCTTTTTGGCACAGAGTAAAACATATCGCAACAGAAAAAGTCGGCAGACGAAAAACTAAGCAGGTCTGTGGGATTATTTTTTGTGTACTGTGAAACAAGCAAGTATGAAACCGTTCTGGCCGAGCACAATCACATTGCCGTTCGATTATAAATTAAATTTGATAAATTTCATGTTTAAGACCAGTACAAAGCCTTTAAGCTGAGGCAGACATGTCGCTGTGACTTTTCACACTGAAATGCAACTATGTACGCAAATTTTTGTATTCCCGTATTTTCTCACTTCCAGTTTTGGTAATAGGTGGAGCCGTCTGTTTTTTTCTGCCGAACTATATGCGCAGTTCTGACTGGACAAAGCGAAATGTCATGATTCAGCAGAAGGTGTGCGACATGACGACGTTTAGTTTTGGTCAGTCAAATTGTTTGCCATGCTTTCTAGTCGGCACGCATAGCTATAGAAATGGTAAGTTTGATCTGCCGAACGTTTTGGTCGTGATATTAAATCGTGGGACCACTAACTTTAGGCCGTGTCATGGTGTCCCCGGTTTAGCTCCCGGATTAACTCTTTTAGCCCATATGCTGTATAATACAGCATACGGTTTTTTGCAGGTCTTTATTGTCCGAAATGTCGGTCACAGGCTTCAAATACACATGAGAAAATTTGTATGAGCATCTTTGCGAGGGAGACGACGAGTTTTCCCTTCCGTGTCAGGGTTACGGGCATCGTATTCTTCTGTCTACAAAGTGATAGAGGACCACCCGCTTTCAGCAAACCCCAACGATCCGCCCCATTGCTCGCCACACACTTTTCAAAAGCGAACGTGGGGAAGCAAACAAACGCATCCCAAGCCAACATTGCCTAAGAATTCGTAGTGCCCTTGCGTGAGCTGTGCAAGATCAGGTGGAAAGCGAAGAAGCCAACGGCTTGGCGTCAACTATCACTACACGCGCCCCAGCGCAATGGTCATGGGAGTCGAAGGCAGCGGCTAATTCACTGGTACGTGTTCGCGCACGGCTCTTTCTGACATGACAACATCTGACTGATGTATGGTGTGTTGGGCAAGACTCACTGCGCTCATGGTGTACGCGCGTTGTCAAGAGTGACTGCACTGGGACTTTGTCATTCAATCGTCGCCTGTTGCAGTACAAACTCGAACCAGCGCTCCTACGTCTGCTACGCCTGCTCTGACACCTAGTGCACCGCCAAACTCATCTGCAACTGCACCTGCTATGATGCGCCCCGAGGGTCTACGACTTGGTCCCGCAACGTTTGTCTCTTCTTCTGCACCTCCAACAATCTCTGCGCCTGGGCTCGTGGCTACAGGATGCAACTACGATTACATCAGCAGAAGCGGGTTAAGCCGCAGGCTTTAGTGGCGACAATACAGCAGCATACGTTGGCCCACCTTGCGCCTTTGATACCTCTCCTGCTGCGGACTGTGAAGCGCAAAGCGAAGAACAGCGTCGTGGAGGACGTGGTGTGTTCTCT